>RJWJ010025230.1:0-24080 GCA_004363605.1 Indri indri
AAAAAAAAAAGGATAGATACTTTCCTAGAGAGCCATAAGGCAGGATCACAGGTAGAAGAGAACGTGCTATTCAGTCTATGAAAACCTAGACCAGAAAAATGGCAGTAAGAATAGAGAGGAGGGGATGTATATAGGATGCAGCATATTTTCAAACTGAAATTCAAAAGTGGAGGCAGATCGTCTGAAGATCCAGAAGAAAGAGAAAAACAGATGAGCACAATTCTGGTGTGGGTGGAGGGAGGGACAGACAGAGGGAGAAGAACACAGGTTGGGTCCCTGGCCTTGGGAGAGATAACATCTTTCTTTAAACACAGAGGAAGCAGGTAAGGAAGGGTATGAATGCAGATAATCTTGCAGGGAAGGATGTTAGGGAAATTCATTGCTAGTGGTCTCTACCTCTTAGAATAATGAATTGGGGGTGGGATGGAGGTTTTGTGGAAAGGTGGTTACATATGAAACCACCTTGAAGACTGGGAAAGGGACCAAACTAGAGATAGGTAAAATAATTGGCTAGGCACATTGGCTCATGCCTGTAATCCTAGCACTTTGAGAGGCTGAGGTAGGAGGATTGCATGAGACCAGGTGTTGGAGACCAGCCTGAGTAAGAGTGACCCCATCTCTACAAAATACAGAAACAATAAGCCAGGCATGGTGGTATGTGCCTGTAGTCCCAGCTACTCAGGAGGCTGAGGCAGGAGGATTGCTTGAGCCCAGGAGTTTGAGGTTGCAGTGAGCTATTATGATGCTACTGCACTCTAGCCAGGGCGACAGAACAAGACTCTGTCTCAAAAAAAAAAAAAAAAACTTATCCAATAGCTTTGGGATCTACTTGGACCAACAACTTATCCATTTGTGATACCTCTCATCAGCACATTTCTTTGATTTTTACCAATCAATAATGCATTGAGCTTGTCACTTCACTTATCATTAGTCATGTCATATCATTAATGGGTATTGAACCCAAGAGAGGAAAATCTAAGTTCCTCATCCTGGCCATCAAAGCCTTCTGTGACGTACTTTACAATCTACTCTTCTGCTCTGTCTTCACCTCCTTCACTTGTCCCTTCCCTAGGATTCAGAAACCCAAATAACTCAGGGTTCAGGCAGGTAACACACAAGGGTGTGAAGAGGCAGTGTCCGGGGCCACTGGGAAGTGGTGAGTTCATGGCTCAAATGCTGTTATATTTTCTTTTTAAATTCTCTGAGAGCCAAACAAAACACATACACATAACTTCACATTTTAGGGGCTTTACTTGTATCTTGAGAGGCTTTATCTTCTAAAATTTTATGCAGGATAAATTCAGCCTCCTCCGATCAGACTCTCCAATCAACCAGGCTCATAGATATGTTCTTTCTGACATCTCCTTTAGTACTTACCCTCATGACTAATTTCTGTATCACTTACTTGCACTTATAAGGTGATGCTGTCTTTCACAGTGTAGTGGTCAAAACATAAGCTTTGTTTATATGAGGTACCTAGAGTAGTCAAAAATCCAGAGACAGAAAGTAGAATGGTGGTTGTCAGAGCCTGGAGGAAGGAGGAGTGGGGAGTTAGTATTTAATGGAGATGGAATTTCAGTTTTGCTAGATAAAGAGTTCTATGGATAGATGGTGGTGATGGTTGCACAACAATGAATGTGCTTAGTGCCACTTAAAAATGGTTAAGATGGCAAATTTTATGTTATGTGTACTTTGCCACAATTAAAAAATAAATTTAATAAAATAAAAAAAATCATAAACATGGAATTCAGGTAGTCCTGGGTTAAAATCCTGACTTTGCCACCTCTGTGCTTATATGATGTAAGGAAAGCTACCTAAGTTCTCTGAGCCTCATTTTCCTCATTTGTAAAAGGTAATAATATTAATACCTGCTTTGCAGAGTTATTGGGAGACAAAATTAAACAATATATGTAAAATACTTACTGGAGTACCTGGCATGCAAACACTCAATAAATATTTTTTTAAGGTATATGGTTTCCCCAAACATGATAATTCAAGGAAGAGCAAGAATCACATCTTCTGAATTCTGTATAGCCTGAGTTACTAGAAAAATACCTTGGGAGTATTCGATACTAACTATGTGTTTGGGAGGTGGGCTGATATTTACAACAATCATTCTTACTAACAAATGCACTGGGCAAGGCAGAATTTTGGTGGGCTGGAGAAATTCAAGCTGACTGGTAGGTTTTAGGGCCTTAATTAGATAACTGAGATATTCCTAAACCATGAAAACAAAACTATATGTATGTATGTACATATGTGTTATTTATACATGTACATATGTTTATATAATTCTTTACCACTTTCAAAATGCTTTGCTTCTCATTAACTTTTGTATGGCGTTCATACAACTGCAGCTCAATCATAATACTTACTAATACCGACTCTATAAGGTACCCATTATCATAATTATATTCAGAGAAAGGAAAACTGAGGCTCGGAGAGGTTAAATGGGCTTGGCCAAGGTCATGTACAGTGAACAATCAGTGGAATGTACTTCATTGCAGGTTGCCACAGTCCAATCTTTCTCCAATCTTGCATGGCTATCGAAGATATGAAGCTTGCCAAGAGTATTCTAAACACTTAACAGTAACATTGCCCTAAAGTTTGCATGGGAATTGAAAAGTATCTCCAATGAGACTTTCAACAGGAAACACAGGAGTTCAAATGCAATGTCCTAAAATGATACTAGCCAAGACCTTGTGAAGACAGTCATACTTCCTCAAAACAGTGCCCCAGGATCTTAAATATAATCAATCCCACATGTGTGGCCTTCCGTTTCTTCTATCAATAACATATGGGATCAGGCTCCTCACCGTAAACCATGCAATCGGAAGGAAGAGAGTCAGTGGTCCACTGAACTGATTGCCTCTAGAAGGCCTAATTTCTGACCTCCCAGGAAAGTGTAGTCACAGAGGTTCTGCCCATGTCACTCTTTGTAAGGATGGGAACTCTGACTTGACAGGAAGGGAGTATATGGTACATTAATTTTCAAATAGGAAATGGGAGCAAAACCAGAGGGGGGGGGTTCTCCAATTTTGCAATCTGATGCTAGTATTTTCCAAAAACATACAAAAACAAAAGAAACTGGCAGAATAATTTAAAAAGTCATCAATAAAACAGAAATAAAATGCAAACAGGAGATAGAAAGCAAATAGGGACTTAAGACAGATCACGCTTAATTGACTTAATTCCTCTGACAGGATAAAAAGCTCAGCGTTCAAAATATAAGCAGAGGCTGTAGTCGTATTTGACTTAGTATCATGTGACATTCCCATAGGGGACTAGAGAATAAAACAAAGACAGGAAAAAAAGAAAAAAAAAGAAAAATCTGGACCTGCCTGAAGGTGAGGAAGTAGATCAAGTCCATTGTTATAAAGCCTTCATTCTGCTCCTCGAATTTGGGTGGAAAAACACACCACCAAGACACCAAGGGTGTCTTGCCCATTTCAGAACCCTACTCTGGCAACTTCAAAGTGAGGCAACCTACTGGACTTTTCATAAGAATGGGCCTCCTGTTCTCCCACAGCAATGTGACCTAGCTTTGAATGTTTTCTGGTAATACAAAAGTTGTGTGCCCTTGTACAAGTCACTTTAGCCTCTGGGCCTCTGTTTATTCATGTGAAAAATAGGAGACAGGAGGAGGCCTCTTCCAGTCTGACACTGCAGAACCAATGATGCCCTGCTTTTCTATCTCACTGCAACAGAATAACACAATACATCTCTATTAGCAGCATTTGGTGCATGTAGTGGTGTCCATCAAATGCTTATCAATTCACTAATTATAGACCAATAATTATGACAGGTGATATTGATTGACATCCTATAATATGCCAGGCACTCTTCTAAGTATTTTCCAGGTTTCAGTTTCCTAATCCTCCCAACAAGCCAATGTGACAGGTCTTGTTAATGGTAAGTGCCCAGCTTCTCTGATTACCTTGAGTCTCCCACTGAACTCTGAGTATCATGTTCCTCACCTGAAACAGCTTGCAAGATTATCGAAAGCTACTAATTTTTTAACATTGAACCGTTTCAGGCATTTCTAGGTACTTGACAGGCATCCACTCATAATGTACACACAGTTCTCAGCTGAGCATCTGGAATATAAAAAAAAAAATCCCAAGAAACAGTAGGCATTATTAAAGATGTCAGGGGTTTTCTGAAGCAGGACTGCTCCATAGCAAGAATATTCTTTCTGTTCTAGTTCTCTAATGAAGTTTGAGAACTTCATCAAATAGTGTATCTGGTGACAATTTCCACTCTTATCCTGTCAAGTATTATCACTAGGATTAAATAAATTCTGCATTTATAATATTGACAAATGTGCCCTTGGAACAGTGGTTGCCTCATGCTAGCCTATAAATTAGTGCTGTTCTGTGATGAAAATGGGACAAATAAAAATGTATGTTTTTCTTAAAGCAAAATTTATTCCATTTTTTAAATCATGAATTTTTTGTGCAAAAATTTATTTGGTTCATAAAATGGTGGTGGTGAGAGTAGTTTTTAGTTAAAAAATATTAATGGGTTGCTCTGGTTAGGACTTGCAACACCATGTTGAATAGAAGCAGTGATAAAGGGTGACCTTGTCTGGTTCCAGTTCTAAGCAGGAATGTTTTCAATTTTTCCCCATTCAGTATGATGTTGGCTGTGGGTTTGTCATATACGGCTTGTATCATTTTTAGATAAGTCCCATCTATGCCTATTTTTTTAAGCATTTTTATCATAAAAGGGTGCTGAATTTTGTGACATGCTTTTTCTGCGTCTATTGAGAGGATCCTATGGTCTTTGTTTTTGCTTCTATTTATGTGGTGAACTACATTTATAGATTTGCGTATGTTGAACCATCCCTGCATCTCTGGGATGAAGCCCACTTGGTCATGATGGATTATTTTTTTGATAAGCACCTGAATTTGGTTTGCTAGCATTTTGCTGAGAACATTTGCATCTATATTCATAAGGGATATTGGTCTGTAGTTTTCTTTTTTTGCTGCATCCTTTCCTGGTTTTGGTATCAGGGTGATGTTGGCTTCATAAAATGTGTTGGGGAAGACTCTTTCCTTCTCAATGTTGTGGAATAATTTCTGTAGGATAGGCACCAGTTCTTCTTTGTAGGTCTGGTAAAATTCAGGTGTGAAACCAACTGGTCTGGGACTTCTTTTTAGGAAGGTTTTTTATTGCTGCTTCAATTTCAGTACTTGATATTGGTCTGTTCAGGAATTCTATTTCTTCCTTACTGAGCCTAGGGAGGCTGTCTGTTTCTTAGAATTTGTCCATTTCCTCCACATTTTAAAGTTTATGTGCATAGAGGATTTTATAGTATTCATAGATGATATGTTGTATTTCCTGGCATCAGTTGTAATTTCTCCTTTTTCATTCCTCATGGAGCTTATTACAGTCCTTTCTTTTCTGTTTCTCATTAATCAAGCAAGAGGTGTGTCAATTTTATTTTTTCAAAGAACCAACTTTTTGTTTTGTTAATCTTTCGTATAGTTTTTTTATTACTGATTTCTTAGTTCTGCTCTGATCTTTGTTATTTCTTTTCTTCTGCTGGGTTTGGGGTTGGTTTGCTCATCCTTTTCCAGTTCTTTGAGATGATTCATTAGATTGTTGATTTGTGATGTTTCTGTTTTTTGGATGGAGGCATTTATGGATATAAATTTTCCTCTCAGGACTGCTTTAGCTGTGTCCTACAGATTTAGATAACTTGTGTCTCCTTTATCATTTAGTTCAAAGAATCTTTTGATTTCCATCTTAATTTCTTCCTTAACCCAATAATCGTTCAGCATAAGGTTGTTTAGTTTTCATGACTTTGTGTAGAGATGAGAGTTTCTGTTGGAGTTGATTTCTAATTTTATTCCACTGTGGTCTCAGAAGATGCATGGTATGATTTCTATTATTTTAAATTTTTTGAGAAATGCTTTGTGGCTTAGGATATGGTCGATCTTAGAGAATGTCCCATGAGCTGATGAGAAAAATGTATATTCAGTGGTTTTGGGGTAGAATGTTCTGTAAATGTCAGTCAGGCCCATTTGTTCTAGAGTTCTGTTTAAGTCCATTGTTTCTTTGTTTATCTTCTGTTTGGAGGATCTGTCCTGTTCTGCCAGAGGAGTGTTGAAGTCCCCAGTATTATGGTATTGCTGTTTATCATTTTGTTTAGATCAAGTAGGATTTGCTTTATGAATCTGGATGCACCTGAGTTAGGTGCATAAATATTTAGAATTGTGATGTCTTCTTGTTGAATCATACCCTTCACCATTATATAGTGACCCTCTTTATCTTTCATTACTTTTGTTGACTTGAAGACTGTTATTTGAAATCAGAACTGCTACACCAGCTTTCTTTTGGCTTCTGTTTGCATGAAATATTGTTTTCCATCCCTTCACCTTGAATGCATCCTTGTGGGTTAGATGTATTTCCTGAATACAGCAGGTACTTGGTTTGTGTATATTTATCCATTCAGCCAGCCTATGTCTGTTTAGTGAGCAGTTCAAGCTATTCATATTTATTGAAAGAATTGATAAGTGGGGCAGATTTCTGTTCATCTGTTGAGTTGAACTTTGTTTCTTTTTTTTCTTTCTTGAGCCATTGTAGTATCTGGCCTTGGACCTTTAGCTTTTGGATGATTTTACATTGGTGAATGTTTATTGTGCTGATCTGTGTGTAACACTGTTCTGAGGACTTTCTGGAAGGCAGGTCTTCTCTTGATGAATTCCCTCAGTCTTTGCTTGTCTGAGAAAGTCTTTATTTCACCTTCATATATGAAACTTAGTTTTGCAGGGTACAAGATTCTAGGCTGGGCACTATTCTGTTTGAGAAGAGTGAGAATGGGGCCCCAGTCTCTTCTGGCTTGTAAGGTCTCAGTTGAGAAGTCTGTAGTTAGTCAGATGGGTTTTCCTTCGTAGGTTACCTGCTTCTTTCACCTTACAGCCCATAGCAGGGCCTCTTTTGTGGTTATTTTGGCCAGTCTGATGACGGTGACATGGTGTCTTCCTGTGTGCAATGAATCTCCCAGGAGTCCTTTGAGCTTCTTGTACCTGGATATCTAGATTTTTGGCAAGGCCTGAGAAATTTTCCTCCATTATATCCTCAAATAGTTTATCCAACCCTTGTGTATTTTCTTCTTCACCCTTAGGGATGCCTATAATTCTCATGTTAGGCCTCTTTACATAATCCATTTCTTATAGGCTTTACTCTTTTCTCTTATTTCTCTGCTCTATCTCTGCAACTGACTTATTTAATTGAAAGGTGTTATCTTCAATCCCTGAGATTATTTCTTCTGTTTGATCTACCCTATTCTTGAGGCTTTCCACTGTGTTTTGTAATTCTTTGAATAAATTCTTCATTTTCAGAAGTACGGTTTGATTTTTCTTTAATATTTCAATTTCTTTGTGAATTTTTCCTTCAAATCCTGGATTTTTTTTGTGGTTCATTTGTGTTGGGTATTCATTTTCTCTTGCATAAGATTGAGTTTTCTAACAATCCATGTTTGAAATTCTTCTGTCATTTTAGTGGCATTTGGTTGATATCCATTGCTAGAGAGCTGGAAATCCAGGGCATCCAAATGGGGGCAGAAGAGGTCAAACTGTTGCTCTTTGCTGATGATATGATCATATATCTAGAAAACCCTAAAGATTCTGCCATGAGACTACTGGAATTGATAAACAAATTCAGCAAAGTCTCGGGTTACAAAATCAATGTACAGAAATCAGTAGCATTCTTATATGCAACAACAGTCAGACTGAGAACCAAAGACTCAATATCCTTCAGAAGAGCAACAAAGAAAATACCTAGGAATATATTTAACTAAGGAGGTAAAAGACCTCTACAGAGAAAACTATGAAACATGAGGAAGGAAATAGCAGAGGATGTAAACAGGTGGAAAACCATACCATGCTCATGGGTCAGCAGAATCAATATTGTTAAAATGTCTATACTACTCACTACTCCAAGCAACCCCTGATCTGATCACTATCACTGTAGGTTAATCTTGTCTGCTCTGGAATTTCACATGATGAGAATCACACATTATGTACTATTTTGTGTTCAACTTGTTTTACTCACCCCAATGTGAGACTCATGGTGCATGCATCAGGCTTTGGTTTCTTTTTATTACTGATTAGAGGTTTCATTTGGAATATGATACAGTTTGTTTATTTTTCTCTTGTTTGACATAGGGTTGTTTAGAATTTTTGGCTATTCTAAGTAATAGAAGACAAATAAGACTCAAGAAGACAAATAACTCAATGACAATTTTCACCCAGTAGGATGGCTTAGATTCAAATACCAAGCAATATCAAGTGTTGCTCAGGATGTGGCACATATGAATCTTTTGTACATTGTTGTTGTGAGTATAATAAGGTACCATCTCATTTAAAAATTTTAAGTTTCTTGTAAAGCTAATCACAAACTTATGAAATGATCCTGCAATTCCACCCTGAGGTATTTACCCAAGGGAAACACGTTCTTGAAATTCTAGTTACCTAATACCCCAAAAATGCTTATTGGCCATTCTTATATCTTCTTTGTGAAGTATTGGTTCAAATCTTTTGCCATTATTGGGTTATTTGTCTTCTTGAGTTTTAAATGTTCGTTGCATATTCTGCATACAATTCCTTTTTCAGATATATAATAGAAGTACTTTCTTGTCTGTGGTTTTCCTTTTCAATTCATTGATGGCTTCTTTGAAGAGCAGGTCTTTTAATTTTGATAAAGACCAGTTTAACATTTTTTTTTCTTCCATAGTTAGTGCTTCTGGGGTTTATCTAAGAAATCTTTGCCTAGTCCCGAGATTGTGAAGATTTTCTCTCATACTTTCTTCTTGAAATTTTATAGATTAGGTTTTCCATTTAGGTCCACACTTACTTTAAATTACAGTTTGTGTGTAGGGTGACATAGGGGTTAAAGTTCATTTATCCAGTTGTTCTAGTGCCATTTAGTGAAAAGGCCACCCTTTATTACATTGAATGGCTTTGGTACCACTTCGAAAATCATTCGGCCATATATGTGTGGCTGTACTTCTGGAATTTCTATTTTGTACTATTGATCTATAAGTCAGGCTTTATTCTAGTATCATATTGTCTTGGTTACTGTAGTTTTACAGTATCTCTTGAAATCAATAAAGATTTTTTTATATTGTTTTCGCTACTCTAGCTTCTTTGCATTTCCATATAAATTTTAGAATCAAAGTGTTTATTTCTATAAAAAAAATTCTGCTGGGATTTTGATTAAGATTGCAGTGATTCTATATATCAGCATTGGAAGACTGGACATAATTTTTATATTGAGTCTTCTAATTCCACAAATATGGTATATCTCACCATTATTTAGATCTTTAATTTCTCTTAGCAATGTTTTACAATTTTATTTGTGTAGAGTTTGCATATATTTTGTTTGTATGTATTAATCTTGTATTCTTGTGCTTACTAAGTTAAATTATTAGTTCTTGTAGGATTTTTTTTTCTTCATACAGGTTGAACATCCTTAATCAAAAAATCCCAAATCTTCCAAATTCAAAAACTTTTTGAGCACCAACATGATGCTCAAGGGAAATGTTCATTGGAGCATTTCAGATTTTTGGATTAGGGAAGATCAATTGGTATGTATTCTACAAATATTACAAAATCTGCCCCCCTCCAAAATAAAAAAATCCAAATTTAGAAATACTTCTGGCCCCAAGTATTTTGAAGAAAGGATACTTAATCTGTAGATCTCACAGTGTTTTCTAGATAAACAACTGTGTCATCTATAAGTAAAAACAGTTGTACTTCTTTCTGTCCAATCTTTATGCTTTTAATATTTTCCTTGCTTTATTTCACAGGCTGTGGTCTTCAGTATAATATTTAACAGGTGAGAGAGTATTTGTCTTTGTCTTGTTCTGGAGTGTAGAGAAAAAAAACATTGCCTTTCACCAGTAAGGATGGTGTCAGCTGTAGGTTCATCATAGATGCTCGGTATTAGGAAGGTTTCTTTTATTTCTAGTTGTCTGAGAGGCTTTTTCTTATTGATATATGGTGAATTTTGTTAAAAGCTTTCTCAGAATCTACTAAGAAGAATGTGTATTGGATCCATATTCTATAAAGTATTCTATAGATGTCACTCAGGTCAAGTAAATGGATAATACTGTTCAGGTCATCTATATCCTTACTATATCTTTGCTTTGTCTATGAACTACAGAGCATGATATTAAAGTTCGCAACTGTAGTGGTAGATTTATCTGTTTCTACCTTCAATTTTATAAGTACTTGCCTCATGCATTTTGATGCTCTGTTGTTAAGAGAACAAATGTTTAGAATCATTATGTTTTCTTGGAGAATTTACCCCTGTATCATTCTATAATGTCCCTCTATCCTTTTCATTCTTCCTTATTCTAAAGTCTGCTTTGTCTCAAGTTAATATAACTACTATAGCTTTCTTTTGACTATGTTAGCATGGTATATATTTCTCCAACATTTTTACTTTCAACCTGAGTATTGAAAGTGTGTTTCTTGTAGACAGAATATAGTTAGGTTCCCCTCAAATCTTCCAATCTCTGTATTTTAACTAGTGTGTTAAGACAATTTACATTTAAGGTAATTATTGATATGGTTGGATTAAAATCTACCAACTTTATAACTTTTTTCTATTGTTTTTTTTCTTTTTCTTCCTTTCTGATTTTGAGCATTTGATACAATTTCATTTTATCTTCTCATCTCACCATATCATTTACATTTCCTTTATAAAAAGCATTTTAGTAGTTGCCCTAGAGTTAACAATATATATTTTAAAACAATCTAAGTCCACTTTCAAATATAATAACATTATTCTCCACATGTAGTACAGGCAGTTTATACTAGAGCATTTTCATTTCCTCCCTTCTAACTCTTGTGACATTGTTGTTATTCATTTTACTTATCTATATGTTATAAAACCCAGTATACTATTAGTATTGCTTTAAACAGTTATCTTTTAAATTAATGATAAGAAAAATAAAGAAATTTATTTTACCTTCTCTTATTTCTTTTCTGATGTTCTTCCTTTCTTTAGATTAGTCCAAATCTGACCTATATCATTTTCTTTCTGCCTGAAGAATTTATTTTAATATTTCCTACAGGACAGTTTGCTGGCACTGAATTGCTTCAGTTTTTGTTTGTCTGAGCAAGTCTTTACTTCTCCTTTACTTTTGAAGGATAATTTTCCTGGATATAGAATTGGCAATTTTTTTTCTTTCAACCCTTTTAAGTTTCCACCCACTCTCTTCTTGCTTGAGAGGTTTCTGATGAAAACTCTCCTGGAATTCTTATCCTTTATTCTGTATATGTAAGGTGTTTGTGTGTGTGTGCTTGTTTTTAAAATCTAGCTTCTTTCAAGATTTTACCTTTATTTTGTGTGTGTGTGAGTGGGGTGTGTAGTTTAACTATGATATACCTAGATGTAATTGTTTGGGTATTTATCCTGCTTTGTGGTCTCTGAACATTTTGGATCTGTGGTCTGATGTCTGTCATTAATTTCAGAAAGTTCTCAGTCATTATAACTTGAACTATCTCTTCTGTCCTCTTCTCCTCCTAGTATTCCAATAATGCATGTTACATCTTTTAATATCGCTCCATAATTCTTAGATGTTCTGCTTTGTTATTTTCATTCATTTTCCTCTTTACATATTGGTTTGCATATTTTCTATTGTTCTATGTTCAAGTTCACTGATTCTTTCCATGTCTGTGTAGAATCTACTGATGATCCCACTGAAGGCATTCTTTATCTCTGTTAAAGTGTTTTTTTTTTTAAATTTCTAACAGTTAGTTTTGATCCTTTATTAGAGTTTTCATTTGTCTGTTTACATTACTCATCTGACATTACATTACCTTCTCAGTGTAGCAGAAAGAAGGACATCTACTGAGATGAAGAAGGAACATGAGAGGAAGCATTCTGGAGTATCCATTTGACAGTCCACTGGAATGAAGGAGAGGACTGGGAGATAGCATCATGGTGTCACTGAGGCCTGGCAGCAAGAATGTGTAATTGGTGGTGGTGGGGGTGTGTGTCATGCAGGGTTTTCTTCAGTAAGGGTTTCTAACATGGGAACCTGAACAGGACCTAGGGGTATGTTTCAGTTAAACCTCAGCACAAACTTTCTAATAATTAAACTTTCATACTATTAACTTAATGTGACGAGTCTTACCATAAAGCCTTACATTGGGAGCTACAGAATGGGATACCTAACTCAGGTGAGAAGAACTAAGGAAGATTTTCTGTAGGAGGAAAATTAGAATTATCCAGGTGAATGGGTAGATTTGAGGATGGTAGAGCATGGAATCTGAGAGTGCTTCAAAGCAGTTCAGGAGACCTGCAGCTTAGAATAGAAAGGAGTAAGCAAAATCAAAAACTATAAGCACCGCCACCACCAGCACAATCCAACATCTTGAACAGAAAACAGGCTGTGTTTTAAAATTACGAAATGCTCATCCCTGGAGGTGTTCAAGCAAAGGCTACCTGGCCACCTAGCAGGGGTTGGGAAGGATATAAAGGGAGACGTGCGGTTGGACTGTTGGGGGCCACGCATGCCCCATTCTTCCCATTCCCTTGCAGAGAGACTTCCCAACTGAAGTACCTGGCCTCCCTCCTGCCTCCATGTGCTGCTCGCTTAGCCCAGTTCCATGTTCTGTGCTCTCCTATGACCCATGTGCCTGATGTAGTCTGTTTTTTGCCAAGTGCTAAAAGGGACAGTGCGCAGTTGTACAGTTACTGGGATGTTTAATTCAGACAGGAAAATTCTTAGCAAATCAATTTGTCAAAAGATCTAAATGACATTCTCTAAAAATCTTTATCAGGAATAAAGCTGATATTCTGATGTCTGATTTACCTAACTCCTGTGTTTATTTCTTTTTGAAAGGGATATTTTTTTGCTGACCCCATAAATCCTTGGATGACATCTGAAGTCCTTTACAGCACTCAGAAGTCTATTACCCTGAATCATCAAGAAAACCACGTTAAGTACCCTTGATTTAAGAAGGCTGAGGAATATTTTTTCAAAGAAATTGGTAAGCTAATAAGTTAGAAAATTGTAAGCTTCCCATAAAAGGGGTTAAATGCTATTACGGAAAATTAACTTATGAGAAAAACTCATGCCCTAATGACGTCAGGAACTTTACTACATAGATATAAAATTATGCTCAAGGTTCAATAACAAGTATAGAGCACTTCGCACACAAGAGGAATGTAACAAAATACAAAGATATAGAAAAGTAGAACACAATATCCAGAGGGGAAAGCAATAGAGACAAGAAAATGTGCAGATGAGGCACTGGGTAGTTAAATATGTCCACGTTTTATTTTGTTCTACTGGATTCTCCTAAGTCATATTCTCACAGGTAAATCACATGAAGTAATTAGTCTACTTCTTTTGACACTTGTTAACTACAGACCCATTGGTCTCTACAGGGAACTCTAACCATAATAAAAGATTCAGAAGACAATAGCAGAAGGATAAAGGGCTGGAACAGCTCAGAAAAATCAGCACTGAAGGGAACAATGTTAGCAATGCACAGAGACACATTCCAAAGGTCTGAAAAAGACAAAGTGGTCTCCCCTTTATTCAATAGCATAAGCAGAATTTCCAAATTTCAAGGTGCTACATCTCAGCGGGATATTTTTTTAAAGAGAAAAGAGGCACAAATGGGTAATAAATAGCCAGAGCACAAAAAAGGACCAGAGGTACCATCTATTTTGTAGGAGACCATTTAGGCATAGGACAAATCAATACGGACAACTTGTAGGGGATACCCATATAGGAACTATTCCTGCAGACATCTAAAGTATACCCATGGTCGTTCCAGGAAGTAGACCCAAGGAAACACTTTATACATTCAAAGTAGCTTTTAAAAAATTTTTCTGTTCTGTGAAGCTCTGAGTGCTTCCCCTATGAAAATAAGTCTTTACAAATGGGCAGGGGAAGAAGCCCTTTATAGATGGAGGATTTGAAGCTGAATGAGGTGAGGCAACATTAGCAACCACTGCAGGAAGAATACCTGGCAGAGCCAGGGGCTGAAATCTCCTCAAACCTGAAAAGATTCTTAACTGTGCATAAAACAGAATCTGAAAGTTGCCTGTGAACTTAGGCCTGGCCCCAGTAGGACCTCCTCATCAGTATTCCAAGCCAGACCTCAGAAAGCTAGGGAAAGAATCTTGTAAAAACAGGAAAATAGACACATTTCTTTCTTTTAAGCCTAATCTGATGACTTAAATCTATATATTCTAGTGCCTCTCCCATGTTCTAACCATCTTATTCCTGTTTCAGAGTGCTTCTGTTGGGAGTTAACACTAGTACAGTGGTCCCCCTTAGCCACAGTTTCACTTCCTGAGGTTTCAGTTACCTGTGGTCAACTGTGGTCCAAAAATGGGTGAGTAGAGTATAAGAAGGTATCTTGAGAGAGACAGAGAGAGAGATCACATTCATCTAGCTCTTATTATAGTATATTGTTATAATACTTTTATGTTGTTATTAATTATTGTTAATCTCTTACTGTGATTAATTTATAAATTAAACTTTATAATAGGTGTTCTGTATAGGAAAAAACAGTACATATAGGGTCTGGTATTACATACATTTTTAGATATCCACTGGGAGTCTTAGAAAGTATTCCCTTCAGATAAGGAGGGACTACTGTAGCTTCTCTTCCAACTAAATGCATCTGCCACAAAGTAGCAGGTGTCTTCTGGACACAATGAAATTATCATGAATTCAAATAGGAAATTTACAAAGGTTTTGAGCACTGGTAGGTTAAAACACATCGAAAATTTTCTTAGATTTTGGAGCAACTTGGGGAAAATCTGTTTAGAATTTAATGTCCTTCAAACAAACACATAAGAAAAATGTTAATAGAACTGTTTGTAAAAAATTAAATATGGAAAATTTAAACAACCACCCAGGTTAAAAGGTAATTTTCAAGTCCTAGCGCCTCAGGAGGCTGAGGCAGGAGGACAGCTTGAGCCCAGGAGTTGGAGGTTGCCGTGAGCTATTATGGTGCCACCACATTCCAGCCCGGGTGACAGGATGAGACCCTGTCTCTAAATAATAAATAAATAAAAATAAAAAAGGTTAAAATCATGACCCTCATACAAATACAAAAACGAACATGTCTTTAAGATTTTAACTTACTAATGATGAAACTAGCGAGATGTTATGACCAGCTCAAAGGAGAATCCAAACAGCAGACACAATTAAAGATCATGGAGACCAAAATGAATGTGTACATGGGAGGCAAAACTCGCCGTTTCCCCAGTGCTAGGGAAGGCAACTGAACCTCTGTGGGACAGAATTTACATGTCAACAGACAAGAATTATGATGTATTACTATCAGTTACCTACAACTCAGAGTTATAAAATAGCTCCCAAGAATTGGATTTAGATAGCCCAAAATGTTGAGCTATAGAGGATGATGTATAGTTTTCCACGGAAGCATGAATTTTTCCCCACACGGGTCACTGACTCTCTTATTTACTGCTATAGTCTCCAAACCTGGTACATGGTAGATGGTCCATAAATATTTGCTAAATGGATGAATGAATGTCTACTATGTGTTGGGCATTAAGCTAGGCCTTTCACATGGATCATCCCATTTAATCTTTCCAACAATCCTTTAAGATAAATATTCTCATTTTACTGACAAGGAACTAACTTGTGTGATGTTATATTGCTATTACACGTCAAAGGTTGGGGCGGAGGACAGCTGTGAAGATTTGAATCAGACCTATGATTGGAAAACCTGTCTCTCTTTTCTTCTTCTTCTTCTTTCCATTTAATATATTTCCTTTTTATTTACAATCACTGGATCGTCTGCCTCTAAATCAAGGGCCTATTTAGATATAACATTGATACAACATGCTTCCTTAATGAGCATGATATTGGAGAGCCTTGCTTTAAGACAAATAAAAGAACAGTAGCACTTGAGAGAATCTAACCCAAAATAAGAGACACATGAACAATTTTTTTTTTTTCTTTTGCAGCCTTGCAGATTAGCACAGGATATTTACCAGCCCAGACTCTTTGGTTTCCCTTTAGTGGCTCATTTCCCAGCTTCCAGGACAATAAAGCCAGAATTCAACATTGTTTGTGTGTGTTGTTTTGTCATTGCAGAAATTAGGGCAGCACTTAGGAAAACGGCAGCGGTTCACATTCCTCTTACCCTTACTGTGACTGTGAATGACCTTCGCAGCAACACCATGAGGTAGGTACTGTTATCATCTCCTTTTTACAGGTGAGGAAAGCTGAAGCTCACCTAGCAACCTTCACAAAATCACACAGCTGTTTTGCAGCTCTGGACTTCAACCTGGCACTTCTCACCACCCCCCTGCCCTCTCCTAAGTCACTCTACTATCTGCACAGCCTGTTGAGTTTGGTCTGGCATCACATCTTGATGTTTTACAAACCTCTTTGCCTAATTTATCACAGCCTCCAAGGGGACTGGGATTCCCACAGCTTTCAGCATCACAGGGCTGGTAATCGTAGGCTGGCTGGAATTCTGAAAGCTATTTTCTGGACACTTGGCACCTGCGATCATTTGAATGCTTTACATTCACCCCTAGAGAGCCAGGGGACAGAGAACAGGGGAAGAGAGTGGTCTTCTGAGGCTTCAAATAGGTGAATGTCAAAAAGATGTGGACCAAATGTTAATCTGAAATCATTCTCTCTGTTCCCTAAGTCCCCAAATAATTCCCTGCTTTCTTTTCTTGCCAGAAAATAGGCTACCCTTAGAATGAAGTAACAATATGTTTTTCGACACCTTCAGGTGAGTCTTGACAGGAATAGTGACACAATACTGACAAGCAGAAGGTATCGATAAATGGTTAACTTCGTGGTTTTCCTACATTATTTCACTTAGTCTTCACAGTGCCTCCCTGAGACAGGTATTATTATTATCTTTATTCTGGAGAGAAGGAAGTGAGGTTAAATAATTTGCCCGAGTTAAGCAGCTTGCCCAAGATCCCAAGAAGGTTGTGATTTATCAATACCAGGATGTTTCGTGGAGACCAAGAGTGCCACCCAAAGCATATGACAATTGGTTGATACACATATCTTATTCCCATGTCCCTGTCCTCATGTCTCTTAGCAGAAAAACTTGGGAAGTGGTACCATTTACTCCATAAGCATTGGAGCATGGATCTCTATTTCTGAGGAGTGTCAGGCTCATCCTCTTCAAACCATTATAAATGCTTATCCTTCCCTCAAGGGTACCTCATAATTCTCACCCCTAATAAAAGATAACACTGCTTTCAAATAAGATCATGAAAAAGGCTTCACCATTACTATAACACAGACATTAAGAAACATTAAGCAGCCATTATCTGATGAAGGCTATCATAATCAGGAAAATGGTTACTGATTGATTACTTTTGGTGGGGGGAATAACTGACCTCATATGAGCTTTTCTTACATTCTTAAGGGAAGAACTAAAAAAATAACACCTAGGCACTTGGAATCTAAGCTAAGTGCCCACACTGCCTTCAGAATTTCAGAAATTTCATCCAAAAGAGCCATTACCTCTAGTTGGGGGGAGAAAGAAGTGCAAAAGACCCTTTTTATACTTAAGTTAGGAGGATTTCACTCTCTTATTTGTTAATTCTGCTTGAGCTATGATTGGGTATGTTCCTGATATAT
Organism: Indri indri; assembly: GCA_004363605.1. Taxonomy (NCBI): domain Eukaryota; kingdom Metazoa; phylum Chordata; class Mammalia; order Primates; family Indriidae; genus Indri; species Indri indri. The sequence goes on from RJWJ010025230.1 coordinate 17,630, forward strand.
TTAGACATTACCAACTTGGTGAGCAGGAATCTATGATCATATAGCTCAGCATTTTTTAAACATTTAGTGCCAGAACTCTTTTTGAAACCAAATCAAATTTTCTATATGATGTGACTATATAAGGCAGACAAAGGGAGCTGATTTGGTTGACCCACCCACTTCTACCCAAAGCACACCCATGTCCCTTTGGCAGCCAAAGGCTCCATGGAACACACTTTGAAAACCACCAAATCCTGCTCTAGGAAGGTGAAATATATACACCGCACATCTCACAGTTACAGGATAAGAACTGAACTACAAAAAGAAATCGTTTCTGCTCACCAAGTCCCTTTTCAAAGTAATAGGCATGAAAAGAATGAGGGAGGTTAGGATTTCTCAAGACAGAAGTTTGGGTTTGGAAAGAGGTTTGGCATCTAGGATGTTGAGCTCTTCCACGGTAAGTCATCTTCCCACCAGTGTCAGTATCCCTCAGAAAAAAGGAAGGATCTGGACCAGAATGAGGACTTCTTAACACTGTTCCCCATGAAGCCACACAGTGTTGGTGCAGAGTGTGTCCTCACTCCTACCCTTCATGGCACTTGGGAAGGCGTGGCGGAGGATTGTCACCTGCATACAGTCAGAATCGTAGGGTGGGCGGGCAGGCCAGGTCTGCACAAGCCCTGCTTGCTCTGATGGGCTGTGATGAAGGGCATATTTGCTCTGTCTTCCCCACTCCACTCTCTGATTGAGAGACTTGATCTGAAGAGCCTTCATGGTTTATTATACTGTCCTGTTTTCTGCTTCCAAGTACTTCCTGACCTCTACCTATAATATTCAAATACCTTTGATCTCAATGGAGTCTTAATTGGCACCTTGAAGGTATTCATCTCAAGGGCAGTGGGTTAGTATCCATCCTTACATTTCATTTCAGAAGCTTGGATCATCTCTGGGCGCAGACACAAGCAGGTGGTCATCGGATGGAATCCAGCCACCATGTTGTGAAGGTCAGGGACACTGACTTTCCACCAAGACTCTTTTGCATCATTGGATATATGTGTATAGCTTACCAAGTCAGAAACATCAACAAACTTTACATTAAAAATGAAAATGAGATTTTCCCTATTTAGAAAACTTCCCTACTTAGATCTACATAGTGGTCCTGTAATCACATTCATTTGAATAACATTCTTTTCTTTCCTTTTCTCTAGGACTGGTGTGATCCTATTTTCTCTAGGATCCCTCAACCCCTCATCCTGATTCCCATACACTTTCACACTGGACACTCAAAATCCACAGGTTTCTATAATAACTGCATATGCTTGTTGAGTAGCATGGCTCATAAGGATCTGGAATTTATCACTCCTTTGAAAGTAAACTCATGCCAGAAAATTTCAGCAGGAAGATGCCTTTTCATTGCAAGGGTATGGGAAAGGCCATCGGGACAGGGAGGGGGAATGGGAGTGAAATATCTCGGATACTGCATACTTTACCAGTTATGTCATGCTGTTTGAATGACTCACTGTAGATCTGATACTGATTCGGACAATGTTTCTTCAACCACTTGCAGACATCCTGCTGGGTCCATAGAGCCACTGGTTTAGACAGCTTCACCGTAGCTGACTATAAACAAAGAAGGAAAAGAAGATCTGTGAATGCTGGCCCCATGCCTAGGAAGGCACTGCTACTGTTAAAAGTCTTAGAGTGTGGTAAAAGCTACAAACCGGATTCCCTGAAAATAAATATCTGGTTCTTGTCCTCCTCTTAACCTCTGCAGACCTTCTCGATACTGCTGAAACCACAAAGAAAAGGTCTAGGTGGAGAAGCCATGAAAATTATCTCAAGTTATCACTCTGCTGAGAAAAATCCCCAGAAATCCTTAGGAAGTAATGTTTTCTAATGAATAACAACAAGAATACAGGGTTGCTAAGCAATTAATTAAATTTTAGGGGAGAAATAGCTACCCGCAAGTGTCTTTCTCTGTATCCTAAGAAAGTGTCTCTGACATCTCTGGGGCCCAGTAAAACTGTGGCTCCAGCAGGTGCTAATAATTATTTTAGGAATGAATGTTATAGAATTTAGATACCTACAGAATAAGAAGGACAAGTCTGCCTGGGGCTCTGGACTTAGGGTGGCCCTGTAAAGCCCTAGGAACATTAGTTATGCCACAGTGGGGAAGCAAAAAGTCATTTCCACCTGCATGTGGGGAATGGCAATAAGATAATGGGGCTAGTTAGGCTTTATATAGAAGACAACTAGTTAAGCCTTTTATTGCTCACTGGGTATTCCAGGGAAGTATTTATGAGGGAAAAAACCCAAAAAACAAAAACACACAGAGGTGCCAAGAGCCTAGCCTTTCACAAATGACAAATTACAAATACATTTATTAGTTAATAAGCATCAACTCTGTCCCAGATGCTGGTCTCCCTCATGAGTCTCAGGAACTTGGTTTAGACTAGATTAAAGCTTCACTATTAACAATTTTTATCACTCTGGATCAGTGTTTGCCAAAAAAGCAAGGCTACAATACTGACGGTTCTTTAAAGGATCTTAGGTGGTACATAGACCTGGCCTCAAATATCACTGTCCTTCTCACTAGGCATCATTTTCTTTCACTTCTCTATCAGTCTTTCAGATTAAGGCAAGGGGAGAGCCTTAATTTGGTAAGAGTGTGATTTAACATCTTTCTAACACTCACTAACCTGCTTTCTGGACAGAGAGAGGGCTCACTTGGGCCTCAGAACCTTCAGCAGAATGCAGTGTGTCTGGTATCTAACAACTGTTCTGTTTTACTTTTATTATATTTAAGGGCTATCTTTAAGTTATGGCAAAAATAAATTTTATTTCCTATAGTAATGTCTAGTTTGCTTTTAAAAAAAATTCAGGTTTTTCTTTTTTTGTTTTTTTTTTTTAAAAACAGGCCAATTTAGAGAAAACAATTAAGGAAACAATGGTACAGATGGTGAGAAGATACTAGTAAAAATAGTGGACATAATAAGCAAGCAATTTGAGTTTGGAAAGCATACTGCTCAGCTGTTATATTTTACTAGTATGTTTCCAGCCACGAGTCCTTGGGCCATCTATTATAAAATGATCACAAATAATGCTTCTCTTGACTGAAATATGTACATATATTCATACATAATTGTACATACATACATACATATATATCTGCTTTTCATTCCATGTGACCAAGATTTCTTCCACTGATATTTGAGGTTGATGTTCCCTCCCCTAGAATTTCAGCAGTGTATGTGACCATCCTGAGTAATGGAGTAAGTGGAATTGATGCTATGTGACTTCTGAGGCTAGGTCATAAAAAAGATGCTGCTTCTGCCTGGCTCAAGCTCTTTAGCACTCACCTTTGAAATCTATCGGCCATGCTGTGAGGAAGCCCAGGCCACATGAGGAGACCATGTGTTGGAATTCTGGCCAATCCTCCAGTTAAAGTGTCAGCTAACAGCCACCACTAACCACCAGACAAATGACTAAACAACCTTCATACAATTCCACCCACCAGCCTTCAAATCTTCCAGCTGAGGCCCCCAGAAGCCATGATAAAGAAATAAGCCATCCTTGCTGTGCCCTGAGTTCTTGACCCACATAATCTGTTAGCATCATAAATACTTGTCTTATACCACTAAGTTTTGGGGTAATTTGTTCAGCAACCCTAGTAACTGGAACGCTCGGTGAGAATGGGAGGATGAGAGCTGTTATAATTGTGCTCTTTAGAGTACGTGGTACATCCACAATGAGTAAGTGAATGAATGAACAAATGAAATGAAACAATTTTCATGGAGTCAGTGTTCACGGACACACCTTACTATTTAATCAGCTGTGACTTTCAAGCTCAGCCCTTGCTGCTCTACGCCATTGTGCATTGTGCTTACTTGGCTCCTAACCAAACGTATCTGCTCCTGCCTGCCACCCCTCCTTCCAGAGTCCCGGGCTGCCGGCCATGTTCCCTCTAAGCTCTGCATGAAACCAAATTGATTGTTTCCTAATTTTGATGAGAGAGGAGGACCTCAGGCATGGAGGGTGTAAAGTTTTTTCATTGGTGGTAATGTTCTGTTTTGTTCTTTTCGCCCATCATCATTTCCTTTCCTTTGCATGATTAGGAAACCAGAATTTTAGATCTTCTAACTAGAAATGCACTTGCCACCATGTTTCACAAGTCAGCATCTCTGCATCCAGTTCTTTCCTGCTCTACAATTTTTCCTTCGGATTAGCTGAATGAGTTTATAGCCGAGAAATCATTACCCTGAAACTCTTTCATGTTTCTTGTAAGTAAAGCTAATCACATCATTGGAAACCCCCCACAGAAGGCTATAAATTAGGAAAGGCAAGGCAGAGGATGAAGTTGCTTGTACATCAATATACTAAACTTCTTTCTTCCCGGAAGGTTATTCTTTAACATGCTCATTTCCTAGGAAACACAGGACTCTCGGCATCAACTGGGCTTCAGGTGCAGATCTACTCAACATGCAGAGTCCACTCAGAATACATCCTCACTAGCCTGGCATGAATGCTTTCATTATAATTTCATTTTATCATAATTTCAGGGAATCTGAGGCTAACATGCAAGGAGCTGCTTTGCTTTTCCTTCAGAACATATTCTAAGCAGTAATTTGGTACCACTCAAAGGTTTAGTCATGGATTTTTAAGATTGTATGAACCTACAGAGATGCCTCCATGTAAACTGGCATTACAAATGAAACAAAATAACTAGGAGATAAAGATTTCTACCGTTAATAACCACTGTCTCTTCTTAATCAGATGGTGACAGAAGTATTGATCCCATTTATAAGCTGATTCTTAGCCTTGGCCATTTAATGAAATTGTTATTAATATCAGCTTGCTACATATTAAGAGCCATAATGACTCCAGCTCCCCCAGTCTGCTGCTTCTTTCTAGATTCTCAGAACTGACTTTCATTTGTTCTGCATGAATTTCTCTTTTTGTAGTGCCCTGAGTTAACCTCCCAACAGCAACCAAGTTTCGGGAGTGAATGCCATAACCTGATTCCTTTGAAGAGCTTAAACTTCACTTCTGTGTGCAACTTGGAATAACAATCAGAAGCATATGTTACACCCGCACGAATCAAATTTTAACATATTGCCCCACTGAAGGTAGGAACGGGAGGGCCAGAGGTGTGAAAGCCTCCAACTGCCCTCCTTTCCTCCTCACCCAACACTCAACTCTTTCCACATCCATTTCTAGATGGTAATTTTCTTTGATATGCTGCTGAGCTTTTTCCCCCACAGTAGGAGCCTAAACCTAAATAATAATAGTTCATAAAGCAAATAAATAAAGCATTTCACATTTACTAGGAACAGTCAACTAGTAAGGAGAAACATCCTGCCCAAAGGCAAACATTAAAAAAACATTTGCCTCAGTTCTCTTTCTCTGTGTTCATGTCTACTACATCATTCTTTGGATTTACAACCCTGGAGACAATTTTGGTTTATTTTGTTGCCCTGAAAGAGGCCTGAGGCATTTTGTTATCTTAACCCCCATGCAATGTGACACCAAATAGAATTTCAGACATTTTCTTTCTGAATTGGTCCTAGCCTTTCTGTAGACACATTGAAAGTACATTTCACATGCTTTTACTTTCGGTTTCACAGGGGGACCACACTTTTTGCAAAATACACATTCCTGAGGGAAACATTGTTTGCAAATTATTTTTGCAAATGATTTCTATTTAATTTTTACACAGTAATTTCAACTGTGTTTTGTAGTAATTTCTGATTTGTGCTTAAATGGAAAGAATTCTTAAACATTAAGTTTTAAGTTCTCCAACGTAAACCTGAAGTTTTTCTGCTAAGGACTAGAATAATTCAGTGCCTTAAAGAAGTTTGATCATGTCTTTAAATTTTATTTTGTGATTTAATTATCCCTTAACTTGCATGTTTTGCAATATAAATTCTCTTTTAATTTGCTGGGTTTTTTTTATAAGAGAACACTGAAAGTTAAGCTCCTAATATCTGTACAAACTCTTACCCAGGTGAGCTTATATGAGGTCCAGTTGATTTATTATAAAAAAAAGTATAGAATGCTTAGACCGTTTACATCCTTTGGTGGGACATGCTGAGCTTTATGGTCAAATATCAGAAAGCAATAAACATATTTTCAGTATCTCATTATAAGCAAGTGTTTGCAAGCTCTAAGAACTGCCTCTTTCTTCCCTTACTATCTTGCAGTGTTATTTCTTTAGTTCCTAGTCCTCTCTTTTATTAATTTCTAGTTTGTTATCTTACTCAAGATTGCAGTAAGGAGGAGAGAAGAGAGAGGAGGAGAGGAGAGGAGGAGGGGAGGAAAAGACACACACACCAAACCATCAATGTCTACTTGAGCAGCTTTTAATGCTTACTCACCCATAAAGGGGTCTCTAAATATCAGGAATACTTGACACTTGAATTAATTAATTTTATGCTTTTGATTTTGATTTTGGTTTATTTCAGACTATTATGGA
>RJWJ010025231.1:0-24072 GCA_004363605.1 Indri indri
GCAGTTTTGGTCCTGAGGGCTGTTAAGCAATAGGAAAACACCCTTTGGGGGTAACTGCGGACAAAAAGCCCTTCCTGTTCCAAACTGGAGGCATAGAGTGGAGCAGAGGGAGGATGTGAGCCGGCAGCGGTTTGGTTTCTTTTGGGACCAGCTGGGCCATCTGACAAGGCGGGGACCCAGTGCTGGGCTTGCCCTCCCCACCCCTCGCATTCTGTGGGGCTGCATCAGAATGGGAGGTCGCCACATTGGCCAAAGCCTTGTCCCAGGGGGGTCTTGGGGAGTGACAAAAGTGGCACAGAGTCCCTTTTCAGGGTGGTCTCTGACGGGAACAGAGAATCCAGGAAAAGTTTTGATGATAGAACATTAAAACAGAAACATATTTTTGGGAATGACACTTCCAATTTGGGGTCCAAATTCCTGGACAATATTAGAGGATTGGTACAAAGAGAATGCTCCGTCCTTCCCTTTGGGGTTCAGATAGTGTAGGTTTCCTTCCTATTATTGCTTTTTTTTTCTTTCCTAGGCACAAAAGAAAGTTAAGCATTGCACTCCAGGATGGAGCTGGAGAGAGAATGATCTATTTATTTAGAGCAGCAGAGCTGGTTTCCAGAAGACCTGCAGGAAAATGCCCTTTGCCTGCAGGCCCGTGGCACCCAGGCTGGGCTAAGCTGATTAAAGCTCCATTCAGAATTGCAATAACCCCAAAGATATGCTGGGGCCACTGATGGGCCTCGAGATTAGCCACTAAACTGATCGCTCTCTCTGGGATTGTGGCTGCTGTATTTTTGGAAACAGGGCACTTTTTTTAAAAAAAACATTTCTATTTTCTCATGGCTCTGCATGCGAACCTCATTAATTTCCCAAAGTCTCGGCAGAAGAACAATTGCTCTAATTCCATCTGGCAAGGTTCTAAAGCCTGAACATTTCTCATATGATATAAAATACATGGAAAATGAATAGACACACTTATATATGACCTCTGTAATAGATGGCTCAGTATACATAATAGGCTACACCCCATACGTAAACACGCACATATGTGTGTATATAAATATTTTTTTCCTTGCCTTCCTGCCCTTATCCTGGAATTCTTAGCAATTTGGCCTGTCCCTGCTTATTAATGATGTTTCCAGAGCAGAGCTCATTGGTGCATTTTCAGCAATGGGCTGATTAATAGGAGGGCACGGGGGAGCTCTTTGGAAGCCAGGGCATTGCTGGCTTGTTGACCCTGATGCTCTGGGGATAGTCTTGCTTCAAACTATGGAATCTCAGTTAGCGTCATAAATTGTGGAGCCACTGGTTTTATTGCCCTTCTGCCTCCTGCTGGGAATGTTGTTTCTCTTTAATAATGGGCTGAGCAGGAGAAAGGAATACTTCCCCTCCTCCTCTTCCCTCCATGACTTGCCCAGTGGAGGCTGCATTCTTCTTCCCCACCTCCCCTCTCCACCTCCCGGCCCTGATCGCTAAAGCAGACACACGCATGTGCATACACACACACACAAGCACCAGGCACGCAGGCTTGCATCCATGCAGAACTCACAGGCATGCTCAATCATGCACATGCATACAGACATGCACACACATGCACTCGCAAGATCACACACATATATGCAATATACACATGTGTGTGTTTGTGTGTGTGTGTGTATACACACATATATATAAATCCATCGTTCCCCCTCTTCTTAGCTTCAGGACTTAGTAAGGACACACACCCCCTTTTCTTGGCACAGCTAAATCAGGCAGAGATTTTCAAAAGGCACTTTTCTAAACATCAAAGAAAAACAGAAAGTAACCAATCTGAGAAAATATGAAGAGGATAAAAATAGGCTTGTTTTCAAAATAGAGGATTCTAGAATCTCGGTAGAAATAGGGAAGAGCTGGCCTGCCTTCTAAGTACTGTTCTCAGAAGGGCAAAGATAACTCTCCTTGCCTCTGGACTTCCCCATCCTCCAAGAGCCAGCACGCTTGCTGGGTCTCAGGGACCAATCTCCTCAGGTAAGCTTGTCCCGGAGCTAGAGCCAGGAGAAGGGTCACTTTCCTGCCTCCTGCCAGTTCCTCCCACTTCTAGATCACGCATTCCACACCTAGCAAGCTACAGCTCATGCTTCAAGCTCTGCTTCGTTGCCACATTTTTAGGGAAGCCCCCTGGGGCTTCCTTGTCTATCAAACCCTTCTCTTTACATCCAAGAGTACTATGTTTCTTTTCCCTTCCACAGTAACCATCACAGTTGTAAATTTGTGTTTATTTGTGGGAGCGTTTGGTCAACGTCTGTCTCCATCGGCGGAATATAAACTCCTTCAATGTAGGGATCCTACATCTAATTGTATTCACCCTTCTATCTCCGGCATCAATCCCATTGCCAGGAATGTAGTTCACACTAAATAAATATTTGATGACTGAATAAACAACCCTTCTGTATTGGATTACACACACAAGAGAGGTGACTTCCCAAATCTATTCGAGTTCAAATGTCTGGTACAACAATCTGTCTTCGTATTGTAGCAGATGCTGTTGGTGCCCTGCTCAGACCCCCTTTACTGAGCTGGTGATACCATGTCTCAGCAGTACTGGATGCCAGTGACTCACAGCTGGACCCTTCTTCAGAGAATTACTCTGAGACAAGGAGCTGTTTTACCCAGAAAAGCCTGGGAAACTACATTCTCCCCAGAAGTTGGTCAGTAGCGAATGGCCTACTAATATAAGGATAGAAAAGTCTGATGCCTTTGCCTCAAGGTGGGACCTCTCTGTGGGTCCATCAGACTAGACTTCAGCTGAGCCCATATCTTTGCCTGGCTTCTTCCCCTGCCCTATATTGCTTCCCTCGCTCCCATACAGGTTTTATTTGAGAGCCCTCCTTCGGTAACTCCTTTGTGTATAAGTTTCATGTTAGAAACTGCTCTAAGGGGACCTAAGCCAAGACATATTCAATATTCATAACCAGTGGGACATTGGTAAATGGACTTTCTGGAAGAAAAAAAAAATCACAACTCTGATTTGTAGAATTTGCCAATTTCCATGGTGTAAATAATTCCTATTATGGCTGATTTCAAGCAGCCAATGCAAAGTCACTGAACACAAAGTTGGAAAGAGATGCATGCAGTTGGCTCACAGGGGTCAGTACAAGCCATGTCCATCATATCATAGGTCATAATATGCATAGATTAAAAGTTGTGCACATAATATTAATATTATTAGTAGTATCTGTTTTGTGGGGAAGGGGACAGGGTCTTACTCTGTCGCCCATGCTGGAGTGTAGTGGCATCATCACAGCTCACTGCCACCTCAAACTCCTGGGCTCAAGTGATCCTCTTGCCTTGGCTTCCCAAGTAGCTGGGTCTACAGGTGTGCTCCACCATGCCTAGATAATTTTTTTCCTTTTTGTACAGATGGGGTCTCGCTATTGCTCAGGCTCGTCTCAAACTCCTGGCCTTAAGTGATCTTCCCACCTCAGCTTCCCAAAGTGCTAAAATTACAGGTGTGAGCCACTGCACCCAGCCCTAGTAGTACCATCTTGGTACTATGTGCTAGGCATTTTCGCTAAATATACTTATCTCTGTCCTTACAACATCTCCCATAAATTTGTGTTATTGTTATCCCCATTTTACAGTAGAGACTGTGGTTCATAGAGTTACATGATTTATCTAAGGTCATATTGCTAATAAATGATGGAGCTGAGATTCATATCTGACTCCAGAATCTTAGCATGACCAAATTTAGTGCCACCAACTAAAAGATAATAACTACTCTCTTCACGTACACAGAATTTTATATTTGGAATAGTGGCTTTTTTTCTGAATGGTCGTTTGCATTCCTTAGCATATTTGATTATTTCAATAACATAAACTACACAGGGCAAACATGATTATTTTAAAGATGAAAACATTGAGGCTCATGGTGATTTGTTCAAAGGTTCTAAGAAACAAGGCTGGAGCTACACAACATGCCAGGGCTCCTCACGGTCCAGGTGTCTTTCCAGAAGACCTTGATCTTTCTTTCCCAGCACCTCCACTCTCAAGAGCAGTCTCACTATTTCCTGGATGTGAAGTCTATCCAACCCTTATCCAGAGAAGGCCAGCATTCAAGGTGTTGTATGAAACATAATTCATCAATTCTTCAGCAGACTGGGCACCTACTATGTGCCAATCTAGGCTACATGTAAACTGAAGCAAGGAAGATGGGACCAGGGCTCCTAAGGAATTGGAGGTTAAACCAATTTAGTTAATTTAATGCATGATAGTCAAGTAGCTGCAGCACCTGCCAGGGAATTCCCAGGGAGCTTTTCAGACTGCTTTGGAGTAAGGGACACAGAGCACTTAATGTGGAACTTGGCACATGACAGGCAATTGATATATCTAACTAGGTCCCTCCTTTCTTGGTCCAAAACTGTTAACAGATCCTTCTGGAAAATGCTAGTGCATTTATGCACTGGTGGAATGGGGCACATAGGTCACTCAGTCCTGGAGGGTTTTGGTTCACCCCCCAATGCCATCTGGTGAGCAACGGAAACTTTGCCAGGGTTTGGGGGAAGCTTGCCCAGCTATTGTGTGATTTGACTTAAAATCGGAATTGCATACTCTGCATTACTCTGGAAGGAAATCTAGATATCATCTCAACGTGCAGAAGCTGAATATGCAGAAGCTGATTCCTTGTGCATAAATCAAGAATAACGGAGTCTGCTCCCGGCACCATCATTGACACTGAGCTATGACAAGATGCCCAACTGTGATACGTTTGCTTTCAGTTCTCAGCATAGGGTATGGGACCAGGCAGGTCTAGCCTTGATTTTGGTTCTGTGGCTGCACCCTTGGTCAAGTCACTTGACCACTCTCAACCAAGTTTCCCCATTCGAGAAATGGAAATAAAAGCAATGCTTATTTTACTGCATTCTTGAGAAAACATAATGAGATTATTCCTAATTAGCCATCTGCCCAATACTCAGCCCTTCAAATGTGTTCATCCATGGTAACTGTTTTTAATTTCATTATCTCTGTTAAAATGATCCAATATTTTCTGCCTTCTCTACCTTTTAGAGTTGCCATCTTGTTGGCTATGTGCTTTAAAATCTAAATCAAATTCTAGGAGTTACTAACTGATGTACTTTCTTCCCCTTCTGTTAGGGAGAAGCTCAGGACAAGGATGACCTCTCTCCAAGGCTGCGACTATGGATGAGTTAGGTCGCTGTTACCTGGGAGAGGGAGCAACTTACTGGACATTTAGCAATTGTAAGCCAATAGGCATTGACCAGGAGGGTCTGGTGATTCCCCTAAAACACACATCTATTGGGTATTCAGTGTATAGAAGGACACACAGAGATGACCAAGGAATAGTCCTCTTTCAAAGAGCTTCCCACGATCATTTCTCACCGTTCGGTAGTCTGTGAAAGCTACCTCTCCTCTCCTCTGGGGAAAGAGGGAAATATATAGGCTTTTATGTACCATTTTACTTATAATTTCAGGTTAAACTTAGCCATAGATTTTATTATTAAAACTTTAAATTCAACTGGTGTTTGTTGGATACCCGCAGGGTGCCTAGTGTTGTGCTGGTTCCAGCGGTGGATGCAGATAAAGCTCGTGCTCTCAACACGCCTGTGCTGCGCGAAGGTGGTAAAGCATGGCCTGCCGCACTGCAAACCAGGGATGGTCAGGGCCACGCAGCGGGGGCCCTCTGAAGGGCCACGGTCGTCTGTAGGGGGTTGTCTGGCCGAGCTTGGATGAAGGTGGTGAGATGGTTTATTAGTCCACAGAGACCCAGAAGGACACCCTGCTCTTGCTGCTGTTCTGTGGCTATTCTGGGTATAGTTACCATCTCATGGCCTCGACTTCATATTGACTGTCAGCCTGAAATACCCAGATCACCTGGATCAACCTGCCTCCCCATCCCAGCTTGCTCTGAATGTATCAGAAAGACAGGGGAGGTAGCTGGACTTTGCAGAAATCCTTCAATGATCCAAGCACTCTGGCAGGGAGAGAGAGAGAGAGTAGTGGGCATTACTATAGCTACTCTACTGATGAAAATACTAAGGCTCAGAGAGTTTGAAAAACTTACTCAGAGTCACATGGGGGAGGGCAGTGTGTCTAACTCCAAATTTACTTTTTTTTTTTTTTTTCATTATACAGGCTGATGTCTGGGAATGTGGGAAAAATATCTCACTGTGGATACAGGTTGAAGAATATCAATGTCTCTGCCCTCAAATATCCCACAATAAAGTAGAGAGGTTCTTAACATTTTAGAGGGAAAGACAGGGTACGGGAATATTGCATAACTTTGAGATTCTCCCCAGAAAAATACTGAAAACATTGCAAACAGTTTCAGGGGAATATTAGCAACCCCCTCTCTGCCCCATCTCAATCCTCAGCAGAGACTCTGGGCTCAAAACACCCTGGAAGCAGACTCTTAGTAATTCTAAGGTACCCGCGCTATAAGGAAATGATGCCAGGCACTCTATTGGAACGCGCACAGACAGAAATAAGTGCTGGTTGTGGCAATCACCCTTTCCATGCTGGCTGCTGCCTCAGAGCTTAGGAGGAAGATGAGCGAGACATCAATCAGTCTAAAGGACTCAGGGCATTCAGTCTGACACGGGGCTGACTTCTGAGTGACCCCACAGTGGAACAACCACTGCTAAGGGCTGTGGATCCTTGTTGTGTAATCAAAGTGAATCTCCACTGGCTTTCTTGGGCAAGTTGGAGATGGGGTATAATTCCCTTTGCAGATCTGTATGGAAAGTGTGCCATTCTTGGGGTTGGCAGAGTTGCTAAGAGATACATTTTTTTAAATTAAGGGTTAAGTAGTATAGGGACTTCTGGGGTAATGGTATGTTCCAATTCTGGATCTGGGTGCTGATTAAACTTATGAATGCATATTATACTTTTCTGTATGTATACTATACTTCCATATGTATATACATGCACTTTAAGTATGTATGTATATATTTCTGCATGTATATCAAAATGTTTTTTTAAAAAGAATGGAGCAAGCTATCTAAAACCTGAACTTTTAAGAGGAAAAATAATATAGTCATTTAACATAATTTAGAATCCTCAGTCACAGTCAGCCAAATGTTTGCCATAGTAGTTTAAAGAGTCTGTGAAACAGGACCACGGCAGCTCAAAACATCTTAGCACGCTGAATTGGGAGTTCCGGAAAGCTCCTCTCGCTGCTCCTGCACTGCATTTGCTGGCAGGTGCTCTGGGTGCCGTGCCTGCTCTGGCCCCTGCCCTCGCGGGGGCCCTGCGTCCTAACGTGTGACTTCCCCTTGGATGAGTCCTGGCTGCTATATTAGCTATCAAGTCTGAGTCATCAATCCTGACCTGAGCAAACTCGCAGGTGCGTGGCATGTGAAAGGAGTCTGCTGCCAGATCCTTGGAATCGTTTGCCCCTGGGTGTCGGTGTACAGCCCGCAACCCCCACCTCCTGCCTCTCTTCATGCACCAGTGCTGCAGCCGCGGTCCACTGCACAGCGCTCCAGTGTCCTCTGGGAGCCTGCCCCTGTCCACCTTTGACCGTCTCTGTTCGGGAAGGGGCTGGTCTTACTTCTCCTACCCCCTACCCTGATTGCCCATATTTCAAATCTCACCTCCTTTCTATACACCTGGACTTTAAGCATGAGGTGCCAGCTGGACACCCGACACAGTGGCTTTTGTGCCTGACACCCTCCGCTCCAGACCCTTGCCTCATCCTCCCTCAGGATCCTGCGCAAATGCTTCCTGCAGCTCAGCCTCTGTGGGCCCGTTTCCATTCTGTTCCGTTCTGCCTCCCTGACAGCTCCTGCTGTTTGGCGTCAGAGTTATGACATACCGTGTCCCAACGCTTTGGGGAAGCTGTTGACTTCAGAAATGGGAAGGTCTGTACTGAAAGACAGGACAGGAACCAGAGTCCAAGCTGAAATCCTAAGTCAGCAGCAGCAACATGCGAGCGCACACGAGAGCCGGCACGTGTACTGGGCTCTGGATGGAGGAAGTGCAGGGAGCATAGCCCTGCGACTGCCCAGCCAGCCCTGGAAACTCCACCCAATTGCTCTGTCTTTGCGGGGCAGGAGGAGACGGTGGGTTGTCATGACATATAGGGATGTGTTTACCTGCCTCTGTCTCTCCATCGCTGTGAAAAGGCCCCAGTACCTGGGTTAGTTCCCTGCCCCTTTCTTTCTTTATTCATTTCCAAAAGGATTTAAGGAAGTTGATGTTCCATATGTCATGGGTTGCGTGGATCCTAAATGCCCCTCTAAGATCCTGCCTAGAACATTATTTCTGAACATATTTCTCAGAAGCAACAATTTGCCAAGGCCAGGATCAGGTAGAGAATAACAAGTGTGTGCAGAATGTCAACAAATCTGGGAGACCTCAGACACCTTATTTAGCCTCTCTCAACCCATTTCTTCCTCATCTGTGAATGGAGATAATGGTTGTGGCCCTGCCTGATGCTTGGGGCAGCGGCCTAGACAAGATGCGAGGGAGCTCTTAGAAAGTATAACGTGAGGAGTTGTCAGGAGCAGAGTGTGCACAAATTTCGGGAAATGAGATTCCCGTAGGCGGCAAGATCCTCGCGACATAGGAAGTGTCTCGAAGCCTGGCCTGTTAAACTGCTATCAAAACATGTATGTAACTGAACCTGCGCGACTCTCTTGGCTACTGAGAAAAATGTCTTCACTGTCCTAGGGCTGCAACCACACGATCCTGTTCATTCTGCCTTTCTCTCTATTTTCTGTATTTTTTGTGGAATCCTGGCCCTCTTTCTGGCCCTTTTATTTTTTCTCTTCTCAGTATCCATCATTGTCACCTTTTGTCTATTTGCATCTTAAAAATTTGGAGTTATCAAGAATCCCATCCTTAATCTACTATGGCTTGTCAGCTCATTTGTTCAGTTTGGGAGATCTCAACCTCCCCAGTCCAACGCCCGATAATCTCCAAATCTGTAATAAACCTCATTGTCTCCCCCAAGTTCCAAATCTGCGTGTCTTCCTGTGAACTCCCCCTGTTACCCTCATATGCCCCTAACTGATCTCATGAACTTCCTCACCAAATTCCCTTCCCCCACGACGTTCTGGTCTAAGAGTATCTGTATCCCATTTGCACAAACCAGAACCACCGGCTAAAATCTATGCACCCCGGAGGACACCAACTGCACCTGCCTTTCTCATTATGAAATCCCCGGTGCCTGGTACATGATAGGGGCTCAGCAAATCCTTCTTTTTTTAACTATAAAAAATTCATTATCTTCTTCTCTCTCATTCCCCACTGGATAATAATGTTAATAAAATAAAAAAAATTATATAAATTAGACAGATAGCTAGATAGAGGTTGGCTTAGTGCTTAACATACAGCTACTTCGGTGTTTGCTGGGTCTAAGGCCCTGTGTCAAGACTACATATACCATTATGCATCCCTTAATGACAGGGACACATTCTGAGAAATGTGTGGGGTGGTTTAGTTGTTGTGAGAACATCACAGAGTGAACTTACACAAACCTAGATGGTACAGCCTGCTGCACACCTAGGCTGTATGGTATAACCTGTCCTCCTAGGCTACACACCTGGACATCATGCTACAGTAGTGAATAGTGTAGGCAGTTGGAGCACAATGGTAAGTGTTTGTGTATCCAGACAAGTCTAAACATAGAAAAGGCACAGTAAGAGTATGGCATAAAACATAGAAAATGGTACACTTGTACAGGGCACGTACCATGACTGGAGCTTGCAGAACTGGAAGTTTCTCTGGGTGAGTCAGTGAGTGGTAAGTGAATGTGAAGGCCTAGGACATTCCTGTGCACGACTTCAGACTTTATAAACACTGAACTCTTAGGCCGTGCTAAATTTATAATTTATTATTTTCTTCAGTAAGCAATTAAGCTTAGCTTACGGTAAATTTTTATTTTATAAGATTTTTAAGTTTTTAAAACTTTTGGACTGTTTTGTAATAACACTTAGCTTAAAACACATACACGTTGTATAGCTATACAAAATTATTTTCTTTCTTTATATCTTTTCTATTTTTAAAAAAATTTATATGTTAACCTTTTTTACTTCTTAAACTTTTTTGTTAAAAACTAAGACACAGATACTCTCATTAACTTAGGCCTAGAGGGGGTCAGGATCATCGAAAACACTGCCTTTCACCCACATCTTGTCCCAGGAAGGTCTTCAGGGGCAATAACAGCTCCATTATAATTTTATGGGACCACCGTCATATATGCGGTCCATCATTGGTGGAAATATCCTTATAGGGTGCATGGCTGTATTTCTATATCACACACATATGTCTGTATGTATGTGTATTCATATGTGTTGCATATTGTGGGGGAAATGAAACTTTTCATCTCTCTCAGGGTCTGAGAATTGATTTGGCACAAGACAGTAACGGAGAAAAGCCTACAAATCTAATTAATGTAAGTTTTACATGACATGGGAGCCAAATGTCATGGAGATGAAGAACTGGAGAACTGGCAAACCCTAAATGTCTTCATGCTGGGTTGAACACAGAGAGGCAATTGTGGAAAATTAACTAAAATCTATGGAAAGCTAAGGGAAAATAAGAATTATTTTAACGAGATCTGTTTGTAGTACAGGAATCTCTTGGTCTCAACTTCTTGTCCTCTATGATAAGAATGTTTCTTTTTTCCTGGTATAGGGAGGGTAGTTCTTAAATGGGAACTTCATCTTCTACTTTTAAGAAAAAGAAGGGGGACCAGAATGTCCTATTGGATCTGTTTTTCAGATGCCTTTAACTCAAAAGTCAAAATGCCAGTGCGGGTATATTTTGGGGTGGCATGTCCTGAAGTCCTTCAGGATATGTATGCGTGTGTGTGTAAGAGAGAGAGGTATGTATGTATGCACGTATATATAATTTTCATTATCCTGAGATGTACAGCGTGTCCATTTTATAGATGGATGAATTAATTTTGCTTAAACTCATACAGATAACAAATGGTAGAACAGCATTTGTATTCAATTTCTAAGTGATTTACACATGTGAATTCGATTAATCTTTATAACAGCCTTTCATGTCAGAGACTTCCCTGCTTTGCAGATGGGGAAACTGAGGCAGAGTGAGGTTCACTGCCTTGCTCAAGGTAACAGCTGGTAAGTAGGACAGGATCCCGGCCCAGCCTGTGCTACGCTCACTCTCAAAGGAGAAAGCCCGCATCAGAACCGTGCGTTACATAACACCTTCGTATCCACCCAGACACCAGTCCTCCTGATCTCACTTCTTGCGAGTCTTATAATTTGTCCTTCTCTCCCCAATATTAGAGTGCACGCAGCACAAGTCAGTGATCTATGTTGAATAAATGAATAAATAAGTGAAAAAAGTCAATGAATAAATGAATGTCCATGTTTGCTTCAACTCCTCTCATGGGCTTACTTTCTCTATCTTTTTTTCCCCCTAAAAGGTGTTTTGTCCCCCTAAAAGGTGTTTTTTCCCCTGTCTAATGTTTTATGTAGTTCAGCATGGCTTTCTAACCATGATCATCCTTATTCCTTCAGATCCTCTCATCCATTATCGTTTTTCCTCTAGACAGCTGATTGAAAAGGATTTATTTCCTTTGTACAGGTCATTGTTGTCTAGTAGTGAGGCCAAACGTTTTATCCCGTGGGAATGCATCTTCATTTTTATAATGGAAGCCAATGGGAGTTAATAAAGGGGATGGAAAAAGCACATTGCTGCCAACTGCTTAAGTGTGCGTCCGTTCCCTGCTGGAAATCCCACCTGTCCTCGCCGCATGCCACTTGGGGAATCCTACCAGCAGCTGGGTGGACATTATATGGGACAGTGGTCATGTGACCATTCGATTAGGGAGTGTCGTACTCATAGGGTCCTAGGGGTACCCCAGTTCAGCAACGGGGTCACTGATGGTCTGGGAATGAAGACCCTCAGGCTTTCTCAAGCTCACACAAAACATTTATGAGGCTGGATTCACAATTAATTCATGCCACTGTCATGCTTTGGGGCCAATTTATTGAACAGATGCTTATGAACTTCCATGGCGCCTACTCGGTGGCTAGGTAAGAGGTGCTGGGTCTCTGCAGCTATGAGCCTATAGCCAGCTCCTTGGGGTTTTAGTTCTACCACTGAGATTTGAAGACTGTTATTTAGCCCCTCCCTGCTCCCATGTCCTCACCTGTAAAGAGTGAGTAGTAACGATGCCTTCTTCGTGACGTTGCTGGGGGAATTAAGTGAGATAAGGACGAAGGCAATTAGAGCACTGTGCTCAATCCTGACGAAGGGTAGGTGCTCACCGGTGAAGGTGATGATGACGATGATGACGGTGATGATGGTAGTGGTGATGATGCTTTGTTGCGGAAGATGCTGAGCTAACTTAGACACGGTTTATTTTTTCAAGGCACTCACAGCCGTTTGGGGAGAGAGACATGCCGTCATGCAGTCATTTGTGAGAGAGGTATAAATAACAGGTACAGCAGTTTTGCCGGCAGAAAGCACTCTTGGCTCAGGTTGTCAAGAAAGGCTTCCTAGAAGTGTTAGTATCTAAGCCAGGTCCCCAAAATATGTAGGCTTGGGAGATGCAAGGACAAACAGGAGGGCCACTGTTGATGAAACGAAATCAAATCTGGCAATAGCTCTTTCTGAAAAGCTGAGATATTTTCAAGTTGTCTTTGCTGCATATTCTGCCATGAAAAATTGTGATTAGAATTTTACATTTATATAGCACATTTATTTTTAGAGGCTCCATGATATTAAACGCTAAAACCTTCATTTGAATGTTGGTCCTTCTTTAAAAATATGTGTACCGTACCTTTTCTTCCAATGAGCTCTCTAACTCATGTCAGAGCTACTGAGATGTTTGGATTAACTGTGAAATCCAAAATAATTGATACTAAAGATTTTTTAAAAATAAGTTTGAAGAAATATTTCAAAAGTAAAGTTTATTGAAAAAGTTCTGCTAACAAAGAAGCACCAATTATTTTCAGAAATGCTAGGAGCTGGGGAGCAAAACAATTCAAAATGTTGAGATGAAGGGCGTGTTAAATATGCTGTCAAGATATCCATGGAATATTGTCCACTTTGGCAGGAAACAACTCAGGATTCTGTAAAACACAAACCAAGCAGTGGTAGATACCATCCATTGAGTATTTTGTAAAACATAGCAAAAGGCATTTTCCAGTGCCCAGTAATGACACCAGAGCTCCAAATCATCAGGTTGTACCAACAGGGTACAAATTGACTTGTTGATCATGCCACATTATTGCACGTGACACCCTTTTTAGAGGAGAATTGTCGAAATCATGCTTCACCATCAGTAAGAAGAAAAATCAGCTGGCTTTGGAAACACAAGGATCCTATGAGTTTTAATACCATAAATTGTGAAAAAGTACTTAGTCCTAGCAGTCTGAGACCCAGTAACTACCTCATCTAAAACAGCCTCCCCCTAAAAAAAATCTCCCATTGCTACTCACTTCTGCTGTATCTCATCATCTTGCTTTGCTTGTTAATTGCCTTTTCCTTACTTTAGTTGAATGTTAATTTTTTTTGTTCATTTTTTTAGAGATAGGGTCTAGCTCTGTCCCCCAGGCTGAAATGCAGTGGCACCATCATAACTCACCATAACCTTGGACTACTGGGCTCAAGCAATCCTCTTGCTTCAGCCTCCCGAGTAGCTGGGACTACAAACATGCACTACCGTGCCCAGATAATTTTAAGTTTTTTGTAGAGATGGGATCTTACTATGTTGCCCAGGTTGGTCGAACTCCTGGCCACAACCAAGGCTCCCACCTCAGCCTCCCAGAGTGCTGGGATTATAGGCATGAGCCGGCATGCCCAGATGGTTAATTGTTTAACATCTCCCTCCTCCATGTACTGTAGCTTTTATTAATAGTATGCTCAGCACCGAGTAAAGGGTTTGATGCATAGTAGACCCATAAAAATTGAATGAATGAATAGATAATCAAATGAGGAATTAATACAGTTATTTTCCTGGTTCAGGACTCATTAACTTTCAGTTTCTCTACTACAACAGCATTATTTGTGATAACTTCCAACTTATTTTTTAAATTCATAAAAACATTTTTATTGCAGTATCTTCGGAAAAGTGCATATATCATAAATGCACTGTTTCCAACTCAATGAATTTTTACAAACTGAGTACACCCAGAAAACCAGTACCCAAATCCAGAAATAGAATATCACCAGCCTCCCAGAAGTCCTCTTGCCACCGTCTTCCAGACAAACACTGCTGCCAGCTCAAGGGTAATCATTATTTGACAGCAAATTTTAGTCTTGCCTGTTTCTGTACTTTATATACACAGACTCATTCAGCATATATCTTTTTGAGTTTGTCTTCTTTCACTTAATATTATGTTATAAGATTTATCCATATTGCAGTGCATAAGTACAGAGCATGGAGTTGTACAGTAACGACATGCTAAAATTTATTTACCCACTATCTGCTATCCATTGGGGTAGTACCCACTTTGGAGTTATTATGAATAATGCTGCTATAAACAGTCTTAAACGTGATTTTGTGTGCACACACATACACATAGCTGTTGGGCATATATCTGGGGATAAAATTGCTAGGTCTTGGGGTCTGCAGATGTTCACCTTAATAAATAGCTACTAAAAAGTTTTGCAAGGTGGTTGTACCAACTGGCAATTCCAGAAGTTACAGTGTATGAGAGTTTTAGTTATTCCATATCCTTGCAAATACATTTTTTTCTCTCTTTTTCATTCTATTGTGATAATTTTTTAGCTGTTCTTTCTACCCACAGTCTCACACCCCTATTATTATATACAATAGCTTCTCCTGCCGACCTCTAGAAGGATTTGATGAAGTCAGTGCCCAGTATCAACCCTTGAGTAATTCACTAAGACTAAGTAGGGTTGCAAATTCAAATCCATCAGGGTATATGGGAAGTGATTCAGTGCAAGACACAGTAATATGGCTTGGTGGGTTCCGTGGCTAAATAGGTGGCACATGCCCCATATTCAATGCAAACTGTAAACCACAGACCTGACTAGACCAGGTCTACCCAGTGACTACATGTTTAAAACTCTGAATTTCTAGGAAAATTTCCCAGCTCCTTAACCCAATTTCAAAGTCTCTTCTGGTCATTGCCTTTTTTTCATTTGGAAAAAATGGTGGCAGCCATTCTTTCTTACATACCCTATACTTTTGCCAGAGTCACATTTACAGCCTCCCCTGAAGAGGTCATGCGTGCTCACACCTCCATGGCCCTGCACATTATTGTGGTCTGGTGAACTCTTTCTCCCTTTCCCTGCCAGCTACATTCAGTGCCCTGCTCAGAGGACCTGGGGGAGGTTTCTTAATCCCCACAGCAAGAGCTAATCCCATCCCATTCTGTTTCCCATAGAGCTTTGTTTGTGGCTCTAGTATCTACTTATTCCTTATGGATATTTGTTTTAGATCTGAAATCATTTGTTTACTTGTCTGACTTCCAGGTTAGAACTTGAGCACTAGGATTTAAATGACCTGGACTGAATTCAAGTCATGATTGTATTCAAAACCCTAGCACAAGGCCTGGTATATAGCAGGTGCTAGATACATGTTTGCTGAATGAGTAAATGAATGAGTGAATGAATGTGGTCCTGGGCCTCAGGTAGACGAGAATTATGCTAGGGAAATGCCATTTATTATATCAGATGGCATGGAATGTAGGAAAAAACATAAAATACAAAATGCTATTCAGCAGATCTAGGAAAGAGAGTATATTGGACAGGACTGAATTAAGAGGAGAAGATAGGAAAGCATGCTTGAACAGTAGGGCTTCCTGAACTGGCAGTGCTAGTAATAACGACAGTATTTTCAGGCCTTGTTATACCACTCACATGTATTATGCAACTTAATTCTCATAATAATTCTGCAAGCAATAATTTCCATTTTACAAATGGTGAAATTGGGCACAGAGAAGTAAACTTTCTCAAAGATGCAAAAGTTTAGAAACCAGATTTGAACACAGAAAGTCATATGTCTCAGAGCCTCAACCATCTTGCATGACCACCTCTAAATTAGCCATATTTTCCCCAAGAATCCAGGAACCTAGGGAAGGCAAGCGTGGACCCCATTATCTAGGTGAGAAGGTCAACATTCACAAACTCGTGTAACTTACCCCATGAAGGAACTGGGATTCTCCAAATCTCGCATTCTTTCCACTATTCCAAAACGCAGGAGGTGGGTGCAGAGGGGAGTGGAGAGGCTTTTCCATAAATAAATCCCGCAGCTCCTTCTTTGTCCACAGCAGGAACAGCACCGAGGACAGAGCAGAAACATAAATTAGGAGTCTTGGGCCTGGAGCTTGGTCCGTCTCTGGGGTCTCACCTCCCCTGCAGGGATCCCAAGCATTTCCCAGGGCCCGACAACTGCAGGCCTTGCACCACGCAGAGAGAAAGGTTTAGTCTACGAGATGCCCCTTGGGATTCCTCCTCTGGAGAAGACATTTCAAAACAAATCCAAGCCATTCTGCTGGAGGCTTCCCAGGGAGAGATGAAGGTCGTCCCATGGTTCCCATCTGTCGGGTGCCTATTTAGAGCTGCACACACACACAGACTCTTGAGGAATTGTGACTTACAGCCATTCTCATCTGAAGAAAAACATGACTTGGACTTGAGGAATTTGTCATTGTCTGAAACTGATTTGAGTAGGAACTCAGATCATTCTAACAAGAAAATCTAGTTTGGTCACAAGCGGATGCCCAGCTTCAGGAAGAGTTTTCTTTGATTATTCATGGGGTTAACATCTTTCTTCCCCTTTGCTTAATGGTTCTAGTTCATATTTAGTGAATAGTTCTTCCATTCATATTTTTTGCTCTTTTTTCTATTAGGGTGTTAGGTTTTTCTTATTGATTTATCTAAGTCATTAACCAAATAAATGGAAAACTATTCCATCTGCCATGTTGCTTCATGTATATTTCCATTATACATAACCTTCTACATCTCTAAATTTGCATATTTAAGATATAAAGAAATATTTAATCTGTTCAATTACCTTTACAGTTTTCCAATTTCTTGTCACTTACTTCAAGATTTTAACAAATTAGCAATTCTATGCTATACCAGTTTTTGCTTCTGCTTTTTTTATGTTGACATTTTAATCCATCTAAAATGTATTTTTGGTATATGGTATGAGAGGAGAGACATTGTTTACTTTAACTAAGTCACCTTAGCAATATATGGAATAACTCTGCACTTCCCAGTGATCTGCGATGCTTTATTTATTATATGTTAAACTTTAGTATATACTGGCAGAATTTTCTTTTGACCACAACCTAGTTTTCCTCATTAGTCTTTCTTCTGAAATTTTCTTATGTCGCGTGACTTATTCATTCATATATACAGATGTTAGAACTTTTCTCAAGACAAAAATCCTTCTGTGTTATTATTGGAATTGTGTAATGCTGCAGTTCCCAACTCCCAGGCTGCAGACCGGTCCTGGTCTGTGGTCTGTTAGGAACCAGGCTGCACAGCAGGTGAGCGGCGGGCAAGCAAAAGAAACTTCATCTGTATTGACAGCCGCTCCCCATCACTCGCATCCTGCCTCAGCTCCGCCTCCTGTCAGATCGGCAGCCGCGTTAGGTTCTGCATTATGGTGCGTCGTATAATTATTTCATCATATATTGCAACTTAATAATAATAGAAATAAAGTGCACAATAAATGTAATGCACTTGAATTGTGCACCGAATCATTGAATCATTCAGAAACCATCCCCACTGTCCCCAGACCCCAGGTCCATGGAAAAATTGTCTTCCATGAAATCCATCTCTTGTTCCAAAATGGTTGGAGACTGCTGATATAATGAAAAAAATAATAATTTCATTTTTCATTACCTTCATGTTTGCCTCTTTTTTTTTTTTTTTCTGATTTGTCTTCTTACATTGGTCACAACTTCCACAACAATGTTATCTAATAATAGCGGACGTTGTTCTTTTGTTACTGATTTTTAGCAGGGGTGTCTCTAGTGTTAACCATGAAATATAATCATAGAGATAACTTAGACTAATACACCCTTTTATTTTTAAGGCATAGATTTCCCGGTTATAAGAAATAATATATGTTTATGAAAGAAACTAAGAAATAAAAAACGTAAACTTTTTGTTTTCATCATTGTCACAACTATCGAATTTGTTGTGTATGCTAAAAGCATCCTTTATCATATTTAAAAGTATCAGTTTACTTCGCTCCTTTAATATTTTGATTAATTGTTTTGGTATTTCAACAAATGACTTTTTATTATTTTATATATTAAAAATGAAAGCACCAAGAATTCAAATAGATGGCTAAATGTAAAAAATTGCAAACCTCACTAGTAATCAAAATGTAAGAATTAAGTTATGTTTTTAAAAAATCTAATAATACATATTTAAATACGATATTGCTCTTTGCCGAAAAGGTTGTAGTGAGATGGACATTCACATAAGCTTTTGTGGAAATGTAAGTTGGTTTTATAATTACAAATAATAATTTAAAAATACATAGTAAGAATCTTAAATATAGTGGAAACTTTTGAATCAGAAAATCTATTCTGAGTCTTTATTTTAAAGAATTTATCCAAGATATTCATTATCTGTAATAAAAAAATAAAAACATGTAAATACTTAACAATAGAAGGGTATATATTCCATTGTGGAATATTATGCACCCAATAAAACGGTGTAAAAGAAAATTTTTAATGAAAACATGACATGTTATGATAAGTAAAAAAAGAAACATGGTTAAGTTATATTTAAAGTGTAATCTTAGTTATTTAAAAAACTGTGAAAAGACATCCCCCATCCAAGTAAATAAAAGTTTTAGAAGAATATTTATTGAAATATCAACATAAGATTTTATTTTTGGTTGTTAGCTTATTGATGATCTATATTATTTTTCCTATATTTTGTTATATGTGCTGTTACCAATCTCTGCCTCTCAGCCACACATTCACCCTTCATTGTCCTGCTTATGACACTGGGGAACCTCTCTCTTGCCAGCCGACACAATGATACGCTTTGTCAGTAGAGGGCGCTGGAGAGACACTGGACTTGGAAGGGGCTTCTCATCTGGTTTTGTTATTGAGTCTTGCTTCCGGGGCTGGAGGTAGCTGGTGGGAGGCGGCCAGCAGGACACACAGTGGCACTCAGTCCCAGGGAGTTTCAGCCACACTACCACTGAGGCCGTGACATTTTCCCATGGGAAGCTTCCCCCAGAACCCCAGAGGTGCACGCCTCAGGGAACTTCTCTATCGTCCAGTGGGCCAAAGTAGAACCACCACCAATCGGATGTGGATCTCAGCTCTGGGAACGGGGGAACATCTTCCGGATTTGTTGCTTCCTTGGGTTCTTTGTCTCAGTCCTAGAGCTAGTGGCTGCTTCCTGTTCTACTATGCCTGTGTTTTCTGGAATTCTCTTTACACCTAAGTGGGTAATCCCATGTTATAGCTAATAATTTGTTGTATTAAACTTTTCCTATTCAAATTGCTATGTGTTTTTTGTCTCCTGTTTGGACCCTAACTGATATATTTTTTCCCACATTTTCTGCAATTCCCATCATAATCAGAAAATAAATTAATGCAATATATATACACACACATAAAATATTGATCATCTTAGTAAATGAAAATAAGCATTAATTTATTTTCTGATTATTACGGGAATTGTACAAAATGTGGAAAATATATTGGGATATTGGGACATATATGGATGTGGAAAATATTTTCAATATTTCTGTATATAGTTATTTGTTAGTATGTTGTGTATCCTCCAACATCGAACTTTTTAGTGTGTGGTAAAGCATTCTTTTTATGGTAATAAATAATAAAAATAATCCTTTTCATAAGATGTTCAATACTTTTAACTAATTTTGGTATAGCACGCTCCTGTCTATAATAATAAATGTTAGTTTTCTTTTAGGTGACTGATTTGCCAGGTTTTGCCATGAGGATTCTTATTTATTTTATTAAATTATGTGGTTTTCTATCAGTCTATATGTCCTATGAAAATAAATATGCTGTAGAGCTCATCATATGGGAGTTGTAAAGAGGTTACCGGTAAGACCACCTGGGTTCAGAGATGTTTGAGGGAGCAATTTTTCTTCTTTGGTGATTAGCACCACTCTGCATCAAACTCACAATGGAGCCCCACTGTAGACCCCAGGCCATGAAGAGTTGTTAAGAAACTTAACTCAACCTCTGATTGATACTCAATAAAAGGTAACGTAATTCTAACTTTCTTCTTTTGTTGAAACAAGGTGGGCTCTCCTCTCCTCTCTCCTGGCCACTTTTGAGTCGATTGAAATCAATAATGTCTTCTCATACCGCTGTGAAGAGCCACGAAAGATGCCACGTCATACACGGCCCGAACTTACCCTCAAGGAGTGCACAGTCTAATGGAAGACAAGGAAATTCCTCCGCATTCAACACGGTGGTAGGTGCTTTCTGTCTAGTTGCTCATTTTCCTCTCAATCAGTCATGAGAAGTATGAATTCTTGTTCCCTCTTTGCAGGAGAGAAAGCACAGTCTCAACAGTAAAGAAACCTGTCCAAGATCATTCAAGTAACAAATGGCAGAGATGAGCTATAAACACGGGTCTATTGGCTCCAAATCTCTTATTCTTTCCCCAGAACATCATGTTTCATAAACATATAATTATCGAGAAAATCACCTGTTTAGGCTACTGATTAAGGGCTTAGGAAGCCACAAGGACATGGGGAGAGCTGGGACGGGTTCACGGAGAAGGCAAAATGGGGGTTCTCCTTTGCACCCCAGAGCATCGCCTCCTTGTCCGACTGATGGGACAGCTCATCGTGGGCTGCTTTGTGACATGTCTTGTGTTGCTGTCTCAGGCAGTCATTTCCACCTTACAGTGAGAATTAATTGTTCATAGCTTGTCTTTCTTCCCCAGTGGGTTGTTGGCACCCAAAGATTTGAGCTCAAGTCTCTGGAATCCAAGGGTAGCATTTCCTCTGTCAGAGTAAATGCCATCCGAGTGCCAGAGTTTAAAGTGCCTGGATTCCTTGAAAATATCTGGGGTTATTTTATGGCCATAAGATACTGGTATAATATCACTTTGTATTTATACTGTAATTCCTTTTTATGTTGAGAAAGATTGGCTTTAGCCTTGACTGTGCCACTAATTTACTACGTGATCTTAGACGAGTCACTTCTCTTGTAGGGGCATCCATTTCTAGATTTGCAAGTGATGGATTTGATGTTTATGGTCTATAAGTCTCTTTCTAGTAGCAGCCTTGCACTTTTCTGGTAAATTCCTTGATCTAGGGGCACGCAGAAGTGGAAGGCTTGGGAGGGTCCTTTCCTTGCAGGTCATAAAGGTTGCACTGTTTGTAGAGGATTTAAAAACAATAACAAAACTAACCAAAATTCCTCCTTTATTTTCAAGTCTAAATAACATAAGTGATAGAAGATTATCCCAACTGGGGCAGACAACTCCCCCCTTTTGGTAAGTCATTGCTTTATTTACGTGCACTCCTGCTGTTGCGGTGGACCTTGCTTTGCCTGTCTTATGACTGAAAGGGTTCAAGACACAAAGAAGGCAAGCATCTGAATCCACGTTGTGCTGACAGACCTACGGGTTGGCTTCGGATTCCTATTTCTCAATCCAGAGGTCTCTCCTCCAAGTCATATCCTTTGTGAGCTGG
This sequence comes from Indri indri, assembly GCA_004363605.1. Classification (NCBI taxonomy): domain Eukaryota; kingdom Metazoa; phylum Chordata; class Mammalia; order Primates; family Indriidae; genus Indri; species Indri indri. The sequence continues at coordinate 21,599 of RJWJ010025231.1, forward strand.
TCATTCCTGCTAATGACAACGGACTTTGCCAGGACAGACAGGAAAATCTCCTGGCTTAGAAGAGAGCATTTCCTGGCTCTATCAAGCAAGTATAGTGGTGCGGCCTGGTTTTATAATTTTTAAAAGCCACTTGAGAATAGCCTCAGTTCAAACTCTCTCTTGGTTCCATCAGTTACAAAATATCAAGCAGTTACCTAGGGTTTTAGAGACTCGCGCTCTGAGCTCAAATTCCAAACCTGGCACACGTACATCAAGCAACCCAGGGCAAGCTCTGTAAAATGGGGATAATATTACTCTGACCAAAGTGTTGCTGGAAAGAGCGGATAGATAATTTTCGCTAAATCGCTAGTTCGGTGTCTGGCCCACAATAACAAATGTTAGTTTTCTGTTTCTGATGCCACGGTTAAAATTAACAGCCAGCTCAGTCCAAGTCTTAAAGCAAACGGACGGTGAAGGGACCTTTCTGCCCCAGGGTTCAGAGGGTGGGCGAGTCATGGAGGTCCTTGGCCTCGGCAGTTCTGTGCCTCCATAATTCAACCCACGTGGGGACTTGGTGTGTGGACCCATGCTGTGCTGGGGCTTGCAGAGCCTCCAGCTGGGAGCTACAGTTTTAGCTCTAGCTTGGAATTTCCTGGTTTCGGGGGGTCTGGAGTCCGAACCTTCTCTGGTGCTGGTGCTGCTTTTGCTGCCAGAACCAGGCGGTAGACACAGTGTATTTCCACCCGACCGCCCAGGGCGAGGCAGGAGCCCTCCTCCTGGGCCCTCCAGCAATTGGGGCTGGCCAGGGCCGTCTGGGCAGGCTCCAGCAGCTCCTTCCTGTGCAAATGCGTGTGTGCTCGGTCGCGTTGCTCAGTCAGGCCTGGGTGGAGAATTGTTTGTTTCTGCCTGGGAAGGAGGAGGCAAGGTTCACACCCTCCCTAATAAAAGGTTAATTACCCTGTCCCTGGGTCCTGAAATCCAGTTAAAGATATTGTGGCCTCCTTGAACCTCGATTTGTACCTGAATGACTTATGTTCTTGGAGTTGCAAGAAATACAATCCAAATCAGGCTAATGGAAGCAAATAAAAAGATACATTTTTTTGAAGTATATAGTGGATAGCTCACAAAAAAAAAAAAAAAAAAAAAAAAAAAAAAAAAAAAAAAAAAAAAAAAAAAAAAAAAAAAAAAAAAAAAAAAAAAAAACGCTGAACCGTCAGGCTTTAAGGAGAACAGAAAAAAACCAGGACAGCTTGAGGATCACAGTGGCAGCAACTCATGGAAAGTCTCAAAGGATACCTCCAGAAATAGCCAATACCAGCGATTTGTGAACTTTTATATAATCATTCAAGATTCAAACTCCTCCAAAGAGGGAGTCCAGTTGGTCATAGTAAAGAAGGGCCCTCGATTGACAGCCTCCTCAGTTTTGCATGTCCTGAAATTGACTTGATTGGTTGTTTCCCTGATGAGCGAACTCCTGGAACTGGCTCACAGTAATCAAACTCATAAACAATAGATGTATAAACCACATAACAATGAATCAATTTGCAGAGTCACTCCTACCTTTGGGGTATAGAAATTATTTCTACTTGTTGTCAAGAATTTCCTCCCTCACTTCTTTCATGGTGTCAACATTCAGGGAAAACTGAATGAGGCATTAAATATTTGTTTAGAGAATATGGGAATGAGTGATCTTGGGGGTGATATTATACATTCTGAAGAATAATTCTGACCATCTTGTTTCTTTGTTACGTTTTTCTAGCCCCATTCATATTACTTCTCATTGATAGCTCCTTTATTTGGCACATATGACATGATACCAGTTGGGAGTCTGAATCCCTGGCCTTGAGAGCTTACCAAGGCTACCCCAATGAGACTCACAATGTACTACTTTTATCTGAAGAGAGTGGTTCTGTCTTTCCCTGTAACTGAAAAATGTCTTCTTTAAGTTAGCTATTCTTTCCACAGCTAATCTTGTGCATATAGACATCTGTGTGCTTGCTGGAAGCCTCCAAGGAGGGTTGTAGAAACTATTGGTAGCAGATATTTTATCAAGAGAGAGTGGAGAACAATAAGTCATAGTAAATAAAGTGTATTGTTGTTATAGTATTTCACTGAGTTGTCTCACTAAATCACACCCCACACCCCACACCCCATCCCATGTCAAAACAAAAATAAAAACAACATAAAAAGACCCCTTACCAGGCCATTATTCTTGAACACATGTCAAATGCAACAATTAAGAATGGGTGTTCTTTAAAAGGCATAAGAGCCACTGTTCTGGGCTAGTATGTGTATTTTGAAATTCTACTTGGTTGTGTGAGCCAGTTGGATCCTTATATACCACAGCTTGCAAAATTTTGCTTATTCAAACTGAGATTGCTTCAAGTATTGCAAAGACTATTAAAGACACATTGATAATACATACAAGGGATGTTTGTGCAGGTTGTTAAGTTAACAGGAAACATAAGGCCTTAGGCTGTGTCTGGGTTTTGCGT
>RJWJ010025232.1:0-24081 GCA_004363605.1 Indri indri
AAAAAAATATCATAAACTGGGTCAAAAGAAATTTATATCTTATAGTTCTGAGGTTGGGAAGTCCCAGATCAAGGTGTTCATGTCTGGTGAGGGCCCACTTACTGGTTCATAGATGATGCCATTGAGCTGTGTCCTCACATGGTAGAATAGGGGAACAAGTTCCCATGAGCCTCTTTCACAAGGGCACTTATCTCATTTACTAAGGCTCTGTCCTTGTGACCTAATCACCTTCCCAGTTCCCACCTCCTAATACTATCACCCTGGGGGTTAGGATTTCCACATACGAATTCTGAGGGAACATAAACATTCAAACCGTAACATTGGCTAAGACTGATGTCAACCTGTATACTTTTAATATGCCACAAACAAAAATATTTTTTGGAGTACATCCAAGTTCATAACAGCGTTATTCATAATAGCCAAAAAAGGTGGAAGCAACCCAAGTGTCTAGAATGGATGAATGGATAAGCAAACTTTGATCTATATAAAGGAATATTATTCAGCCTTAAAAATGAAGGAAATTTTGACACATGCTACAACATGGATGAAGCTTGAGGATGTTATGCCAAGTGAAATAATGTAGTCACAAAAGGACAACTACTGTACAGTTAATTTATAAGAGGTGTCTAGAGTAGTAAAATTCATAGGGATGGAAAGTAGAATGGTGGTTACCAGGGCTGGGGGTAGGGGGAAATGGGGAGTCATTCAGTAGTTAATGGATACAGAAAAGGTAGTTATTTAGTGTTTAAATATTTAGGGGCATAAAGTTTCAGTTTTGCAAGATGAAAGGAGTTCTATAGATGGATGGTAGAGATGGTAGCACAACATTGAAAATATACTTAATGTCATTGAACAGTACCCTTAAAAATGTTAAGATAGTAAATTATATTTATATGTTTTATCACAATTTTTAAAAGAATTAAGGCAAAAAAATTTTGTGAAACTCTAAGGAACTTCTGTTTGTCTCTTATATATATAGCTTCTTCAAAGAAATCTTTAAAATATAACACACCTCTATACGAGGAAGTTATATGACTACCCAGGGCTACATAACTGCCAAATTCACCTCCAATTCTCCTGAGTCCAAACCCAGCACTTTCTCCACCATACTCTAATAAATGTACATTTGAGTATATGTGAATGAATAGCATATACATAGTCATACAAATATAAGTACAAAATATAATGTGTGTGGTTCTTACTAGCAGACAAAATATTAATAATAAAAGCACTTGCTGATTATTTTAATGTTACTTTCAATTTGTGAATTTCAGACCACTTTATTTTAAATGAAAAAATATTTTCATAGTGTCTTTGATGCCCAATTATTCTACTAAGTCTACTTACAGACTGTGTTCTTTGAAATAGTAAATCAGGTTTACTAAGTATTTAAAACTAAGTGGTTCATTTTCATTGTCTCTAACGCTAAACCCATGGAAATTTGTCCTTCCCAGCTCTTTAGAAAGTGTTTCTGAATTTTATGTTCTCCCCATTTTTATTGAAGTCCAATAAAAAATCTATGTATCGTTTTCATATGTAAAATTGGAAATAGATGACTGTCATTAAAATCGAGAGTTATTTTGATATTATACAATATTTAGACATCATTAAAATGAACTTATAAGTTCCAACAGACTGAAAAAGCTCACATTTAAAGTGGCACAATGAGCAAACATATATTTATGATTGTATATTTAAGAGCTTATTTTATTACATTTTGTATTCATCTGAGGTTTTATTTTACTGTTTAAAAGAAAATAGAATCTTTGTTTTCACTCTCACAGTCATACTTGGAAGGAAAGTAGCATTTTATGGTAGCAAGGGCACTGGCATGGAAATTGGGCATTCAAGCTCTTCTGCGATGCAACTTTGAACAAGTCTTTTCACCAACCTTGAACTCATTTTTCTCCCCAATAAGGTAAGTGAGTGAGAGTAGCTGGACTTCAATGTCTTTTCCATCTTTTATATTCCAAGACGCAATGCTTATGGGACTTTGATGTGCACATCAGATGCATCGGCTGCATGGGCTGCATCCAGTGTACCTCATTCCCATAGTTAACCTATACTCTTTCCTTCAACCAACTTGGACTAAACCAGCTTGGCTCAATTTATAATTCCTGAGGGCCTTCATTAATGATAATTACAGGTAATATTTATTGAGCTCTTACTATGTGCCAGGCACTTTTTGTGGTACATTGGTTATAAAAACAGCTCCATTTCCAATCCCCACCCCATATCCATGCCCTTTGTAGCTTTCCTATTACAGGGGGGAGTCTATCTATCCCCTTGAATCCAGGCTGGCCTTAATGCATACTTTAGCCAAGGATGCCGTGGGCATAATAATACGCCAACTCTGAGCATAGGCCTGTATGCTTGCTCTTGGAACTCCAACACCACCACAAGAACCAGCCCAGGTTAGCCTGCCAGAGATGAAAGAACACATTAAACAGAAGATTGGCCTAGTCACAGCTGCAGACATGGGAGAGAGCCCAGCCAAGAGCAGCAAAGCTCCCTAGCTGACCCGCACTGGCCACAGAGGCATGAGTGAGCCCTGTGGAGCCCAGGGCAGTTCATCAGAACCACGAGGCTGAAATGATAAACATTTATTGTTTTAAGCCACCAAGTTTTGGTGTGGCATGTAATGCAGTATCCTTGTGTCAACAGACAACTGTTACCCTGCTCTAGACACATCATACAGTTCACACATTTACTCCTCACAACAGCATTATGTGAGCAGTACTACTACCCCACTTTAGAGATAAGGAAACTGAGGCACAGGGAGATTAATTAATTTGCCCCAAATCATGAAACTACTTTATCTTACAAACAATAAAAACCATTGATTAAAATATGCACCACTGTTTTATACACCACTAAGAAAGAAAAACAATGAGACTTTTAAAAAGATGTATCTTAATTTCAATGATGTCAAAGATGAAAAAGAAATATATCTTAGAACTGATGAAATCTGGGAGTAAGCAACAGGGGCCAGGAGTCTGGGCTGGGTGGTTTCACTTATTTGAAATAATTTGAGATACTCATGTATGTAACTGGTAGTTTGGGAGTCGTACACACTTTTTTTAAAAGTTTTCTAGAATGGCAGATGATGTGTGAGGGACTTGCTCCTCTTAAAAATCATTTGTTAGTACGCTGGGCTTTTAAATTTTTCTCTGCCCAGTTCTGTAAATTGTGCTATATCCTTTATCCTCTAGCTGGGACTCCTCTTCTTTGTGGTATACTTCATTGCCTGCATTATTTCATTAACATTTTCTCTTCCTAAGTCCCCCTCTGGTTGGTTGGCCTTCTAAAAATTCCTCCAATTTATCTATGTCTCTTAAAAGAAATTAGATGCTCACTTACTAAATACAGCATTAATGAGACCTAATCACTAGTGCTGAATTAGATTAATTACCTTGCTTGTTTTGAATGTGACACTCATCAATCAATTAATATTCCATATATGTGTGATTCCCCCCATTGTATATCCTAAGACAGATTAATCTGACCATGCCTTTTGGAGGTAGATAGACCAGGATCAAATACTGCTTCTTTCTGCCACTTACTATTTATATAACCTTGGACAAGTTACTTAATATCTTTAAGATCTAATGTCCTCATATAAAAATGGATATAAACACATTCCAGCCTGTATCATTCAGGATTTGTTCAGAGAAATAGAATTAGTGGAGGCAGGGGAGAATGTTTTACATAATTATATATGATTGATTCCAGGGATTTGATCTGATGCAGTTGTGAGAGCTGATTAGATCAACAAGGTGAGGCTGCTGTCCTGCTGTAGTTCAAAGTCATCAGGGCCAGCATTCCAGAGAAGAGATGAACATAAAGGAAAAACTGAAACCAGAAAGAATCCATGAGAATGTTCTGGAAGCCACGTTGGTCTCTCACTGTCTTCAAACCTCTGGCATGAATGATAGAGGTGTCCGGCTGGTAGGTAGCTTCCTCCATCACAGAGCTAAACACACACCTGGCCCAGGAGTTGGAAAAGCTGAAGGCCTTCTGAAGCTGAAGGATATAGTGCCAGCTGGAGGGCTGTAGACCTAGCAGTTTCCTCACGCTGCATGGTGAACCAGCGTGTCCGCAGTGACATGCACGCGCCACAGCAGCACTGGGTGTCCACCCTGCACTTACTATTGCCAGATTTAGCAAATAATAATACAGCATGTCCTGCTAAATTCGAACTTCAGATAAGTAACAATTTTTAGGCATGTATAAGTGTGTCCCAAATAGCACATACAAATTCTCTTTTAATATAAATATGTGCCATGCAGCATTGGGACATACATATACTAAAAAAATTATTTTTGTCTGTCTGAAATTCAAACTTAATAAGGCATTCTATATTTTATTGGCAACTCTTACCTGCACTGGCTTTCAGAATATGAAAAGATTATCACTTCTACTTTACTTCTGCCTTTACTTCCATTCACACAGAAAAAAGTGTCTTTTGGGCAAATCAAAACACAATGACATAATACCTCTAACCCATTAGCATGGCCACTATCAAAAGAACAGAAACCAAGTGTTGACAAGGATATGGAGAAATTTGAACCCTAGCGCACTGCTGATGGGAATGTAAAATTGGTCAGCCACTGTGAAAAATAGTGTGGAGATTCCTTTAAAACTTGAAAATAGAATTCCCATATGATCCAGCAATCCTGCTCCCCATTATTCCATATGAAGTGGGAAAGGATTTACTATCCTAACAGCTTGTTCCAGAACTCGTCTTAATGAAGAAAATGTCTTTGGGAAAATATCTCTTAGTAAGTTAAAAATCAAAGGGATAGATGTTAGACCAAGCCTAAGCCTCAGAAGAATTGAATGTTAAACTATTCTGCATGAAATAAGGAGAAAAATGTGATGGTTTGGGAGAACCAAGGAAATGAGAGATAAAACGGGGGCAGAGAAACAAGGGGAGAGAGAGAGGCGAGCAAGATAAGAGATTCTGAGAGGAGGGAGAGGGCCCGGGCGGGAGAGCTGAAGGACTTGCTTAGAGTCATGCTGTCTGATGTTCCATTTGAATGTTTCTCTTCTCAGCCAAGTAGACCCCTTCTCTGTTTCCTCCCACTATCCAACACCATCCTATCTACACCAGTCACAGGCTTCAGTTTTGTCAACTATACTCAAGAATGGTGAGAAGAGATCGCTATTGTTGTGATCGTTTTGGAAGAAGCTGGGTGTCACCTTTGTGAACAAAACAGAGAGAACACAAATTCAAAGGAAGATGTAGCTATGAGAACACAAGCTGCTTGAGAATGCAAACAAATCTACAAGAAGATATTGAAGTTTGCCACACAGATTTAAAATAAATTTAAGATAAATTCATCTACTTCTCAAGGAGCTGGAAAAGCGTTATTTGGGTAACACTTTTTTCATTTTTTATTTTTTTGCAGGGGAGGTTAAAATGACCTTTCCTCAATGAAATAGTGGTAATAGGTATTCCTTTTTAAATATTATTCCAATGCAGTCCCTCAATTTAAAAATAGTTATAATACTACTTTCCAGGAACACAAACACAACACACACACACACACACACACACACACACACACATATGCACTAGAAAATATATTCTGAAAGAATTATACAACAAATTAATAACAATGATTGTATGAAAATACATGGCCTATTTACTTTCAACTTTGATAGATTTCTGTATTTTTGTAAGTTTTTTTATAGCTAAAATATATTACTGTTTTAGTTGGAAATATAAAGGTTTGTAAAATCTTTTGGTAAAACAGGATTTACAACTGTCTAAGTATCTCATCACAGTGAGAGATTTTAATACACTTCTCTCAATAATTGATAATTGAGCAGGCAAAAGAAATCTGTAGGATAAAGGGCATTTAAACAACACAATTAGCAACCTTGATATAAGGGATACAGGTAAAACACTGCACTTAACAACTACAGAAGACATTTGTGTTTATAAAAATTCCACCATGTACTAGACCATAAACCAAATATGTCAACTTAATTTCTTTGACTACTCCTTTAACTACCTTTTACCACTTGCTGCTGCTCATCAGTGGTCTGTGGGTTATTCTCTCTAGTCATCTTCCATCTTTCCAATAACAAACTTGTTAAGTTCCCAATCCCTTTGTTACTACTTAGATGAGTCTCTGAACAAATCCTGAAAAATGTAAAGACCTTTAGCCACAAACTCCAGAACTCAGCATCCTCATCTTTATGTTCATCTACCCAGTTCCAATAAATGCTTTGTCCCTAGTATCTGTTATACGTCCTTTACTCTGATCAGAACAAGATCTCAGCCTCTGTCCTTACACTCAAGTCTTCACCTTGGAAAATATCCCAATATTCCAGTACTTCTAGGACTAGAGCTTTGCTGCTCTTCTAACTAGCCAGTAGCTGGGACCCTACTCACTGTCGATGGACTTTCTAGTTGCTCAATCTCTGCCCGCCTAATTCCTGAGCTCTACAAGGGCCCAAAACTGCACTGTGTTTACTCTGGTCTCACCAGTGCCTTAGTCCCTGGCATATGGTGGTACTCAAATATCTGTTTATTTAATTATCTTATGGATTTATGAATATCATCAGTTTTTTATTCCCCTATTAGGACTCACTTATTATATAGTAAACTTCAGATCAACTGATATGTAAAACCACTACCTGTTATTTGTTGGCATATTTTCTGGGTCCCTGTTCTGTTCCCTCTTCTGGATTTCCTACCAACAACTGTAGCAGTGATTCTCTGGGCCTATCCCAGTTGGACAATTCCATTTGCAGAAACTGGCCTATGTTCTACTGCATCCAAAATATGACAATAGCCATAGTGTGTCACAGTGTGACCACAGAAAGTTCTCTGATCTCTCCAGGTTTTGGTTTCTTCATCTTTGGAGGAAAGATGTGGGACTATATGATCTCTATATTTCCTCCTCCTCTTAAATCTGGGCTCAAGGACTATTTTGACCAATAGAATATGAAAAAAGTAACAATGTGCTGATTTTCAGACCTGGAAATTGGCAGCTTTCACTTTCTGTCTCTTAGAACACTCACTCTAGGAGCCCTAAGAAGTCTAATGCTTCTGCTGGAGATATCATAAAAATAGGCCCTGAGGCTAAACTGGAAGAGAGAACAAATCAACTGAGCCCGGACTTCTAGTTGTCTCCACCAAGGCACCAAACAAGTGAGCAAAACCCTCGAGGACCCTCCAAACCAGGCGAGACTCCAGCTGAAAAACACCAAGTGAACCCAGTTGATAACCACATAGAGAAGAAGATTACCCAGCCGAGCCCCTTCCAAATTCTTAACCCACAGATCATAAGCATAGTAAATTGATAGTTTTTATAAACTAAAAAAAATTAGAATATTTGTTACACAGAGATAGATAACCAGAAAAGGTAGATAGAGTTTTAGGTATTTAAAGTGGGAACTTTGCTTCTAGCAAGAGCACCGCCTACATATTCTAAAAACCTCCCATCATTAGACTCTTTAAAATACTAGATAAGCTTTTTTAAAAAATTATTTCAAATGCATAGGTAAGGTCACAAGAGGATGAGAAAGTATTCAGAAGTGAAGGATCCCAGAATGAATCTGGACTAGTAAGCGGGTGCTAAAGCTGGCAGCTACCCCAAGGGCATTGGCTGACCTCCAAAAAGCAAGAGCCTTGAGTTTTAATGGCTGAAAGTCTTAGGCCCTTACAAAATAGGGAATGGAAGTGGAGATGCTGAACAAAGCCAAGAGCCTAAAGGGTTGCACCCTGAGTGAGAAACTGGATAGAAAAATATCAGCTCTGCAAAAGGATCTAACTAGGAAACCATTTTTGGCCTTGAGTGAAGGGAAACACAAAAAGAACATCTCTGATAATCTGTTAACAGAAGCAGTCATCCCACAATGTATACATAGACCAGAACATCACGTACCGCATAAAATATACAATTATTATTGTAAATTTAAAAAAATAAAAATATAACAACAAAAAGAAGCAGTTCTCAAATGGATTTGGGGATCCAACTCAAAGCTATCTGTACGCTGCAAAAAAGCTAGGAAATTAATTTAAAGTGGCCTGACATTGGGAACTTAACAAAAACAGAGGCAAATCCCCTATAGGGAATGGACTCTTAATCCCAATCCAGTAGAATTCCTACAGATAATGCAATGGTGGGCTGGAGCTGACTCATGCAGACTTGCTTGAGAAAAAGCCAATCGTGTGCATCTCTTCCCACTTTCGCAATAGGAGATGTTAAACGGGCAGTTCGAAGTTGGCTGTGAGGAGAGCATTTACACCACAGAAACTGGCAAACACCACAAACTGGGCTTTCTAAAATAGGAGCCAGTTTATCAGCACAAAACCAGAGAAAGGCCTCATATACATGAACTCACTATTAGAAACACCACAAAAAACAGTCAGTAGAAACAAAAACAGCACAATTGAATCCCTCAGGGCTTCTTAGGATTGAATTATAAGATCAAGAACATAAAGTGAGAATCTTTTACATGTTCACATATATGCTCCTCCCCGTATATTCTCTGTTCTGAGCTCCCGGCCTTGACAGACAAATTTACTCTAATAGCACAGAGATTCTCAGCTATTGGTTCAGCTTTAAAATATTTGTTAAATTATTATTATATTATCCTTATTAGGAAATAATTTGCCTAGAATAAAATACACTTTTTTATTTTAAAATATTATGGGGGTACAAATGTTTTTGGTTACATATATTGATTTTGTTATGCTTAAGTCAGGGTTATAAGTGTGCCCATCACCCAGATAGTGTTCACGGTGCCAGTTAGGTAGACTTTGCCTGTCCCCTTCTCCTCCCTCCCCCTTTCTTGATTTCCACTGTGTTTCACTTCCCTCTGTGCACTTGTGTGCTCAAATGTTTGTTCCAATTTAATAGCAAGTACATGTGGTGTTTCTTTTTCCATTCTTTAGATACTTCACTTAGGATAATGATCTCCAGTTACATCCAAATTATTGCAAAAGGCATTAAGTCATCCTTCGTGGCTGTGTAGTATTCCATAGTATACATATGCCACATTTTGCTAATCCACTCATGTATTGATGGGTTGATTCCACATCTTTGCAATTGTGAATTGTGTTACTATAACATTCGAGTCCAAGTGTCTTTTGGATAAAATGACTTCTTTTCCATGGGAAAATACCCAATAGTGAGATTGCTGTATCAAATGTTAGGCCTACTTTAGTTCTTTGAGGAATCGCCATACTGTTTTCCATAGAGGTTGTGTTAAGTTGCAATCCAACCAACAGAGTATAAGCGTTTCTTTCTCTCTACATTCACACCAGCATCTATTGTTTTTGGACATTTTAATAAAAGCCATCCTAACTGGGGTAAGGTGATATCTCATTGTGGTTTTAATTTTCATTTCCCTGATGATTAGTGACATTGAGCATTTTTTCATATGTTTATAGGCCATTTCTCTATCTTCTTTTTAAAAGCTTCTGTTCATGTCTTTTGCCCATTTTTTAATGGGGTTGTTTGGTTTTCGTCTTGCTGATTTGCTTAAGTTCTTTGTAGATTCTGGTTATTAGCCCTTTATTGGACATATAGCTTATGAATATTTTCTCCCATTCTGTAGGTTGTCTATTTGCTCTATTGACTATTTCCTTAGCTGTGCAGAAGCTTTTTAATTTAAGTAAGTCCAATTTATTCATTTTTATTTTTGCTGTGATTGCCATTGGGGTCTTCTTCATAAATTCTTTGCCCAGGCCAATATCTAGAAGAGTTTTTCCAACATTTTCTTCTAGCATTCTTACGGTTTCATGCCTTATATTTAAGTCTTTGATCCATCTGGAATTAATTTTTGTGAGTGGTGAGAGATATGGATCCTGTTTGAGTCTTCTGCATGTGGCTATCCAATTTTCCCAGAACAAGTTATTGAATAGGGCTTCTTTTACCCAGTGTATATTGTTGTCTGCTTTGTCAAAGATCAGTTGGCTGTATGTGGATGATTTTCTATCTGGGTTCTGGGTTCTGTTCCATTGGTCTATGTCTCTATTTTTGTGCCAGTACCATGCTATTTTGGTTATTATAGCTTTGTAGTATAGTTAGAGGTCTGCTAATACGATGCCTCCAGATTTGTTCTTTTTGTTTAAGATGGCTTTGGCTATTTGGGCTCTTTTCTGGTTCCAAATGAAGCATAGAATTATTTTTTCTAGATCTGTGAAATATGACATTGGAATTTTGATGGGAATTGCATTGAATCTGTAAATAACTTTGATTAATATGGACATTTTAATGCATTGATTCTACTGATTTGTGATATGTTTTTCCATTTACTTGTGTCATCTTAAAATGCACTTATTTTTAGTGTACATTTAAATGAGTTTATGCAATGATATAAATGTATACATTTATATAACCACCAACACAACCAGGGTACAGAATATTTCTATCACCCCCAAACGTTCCCTCAAGTACCTTCTCTGTCAATCCCCAGTATTGATGCTTGGCTCTAGGCAACTGGAGATCTTTTTGTCTCTGCAGATTAAGTATATCTTTTCTAGAGATTCATATATTGGAATCATAGTACTCTTATCTGGCATCTTTTGCTCAATATGTTGTTGTTTTACCATGGTTTTCCCTTTTACCACTAAATAGCATTCCATTGTATGGCTCTACCCCCCAAAAATTATTGTCTATTCACATGTTGATGAGCATTTAGATTGTTTTTATTTTTCACCCACTATGACTAAATCAACTATAAACATTCATGAACAAGTCTTTTTGTAGATACACATTTTTTCATTTCTCATGGATCAATACCCTTAGTGAAATTTCTTGGTCATATGGTAAATATATATTTAACTTTTAAGACAGTGGCAGTTTCTCAGAGTATATCGTTTCATGTCCCTCTAACTATGTGTAAGAGTTACAGTTGTTCCACATTCTGGCTTATACTTGATATTGTGAGTCTATTTACTAATAATTTTATCCATTCTAGTAGTTTCTCATTGTGGTCTTAATTTGCATTTCCCTTACAACTATGTTGAGGATTTTTTCACGAGCTTATTAAATATGGCCTGTCTTCTATTGTAAAGAGTCTATTCAAATCATTTGCCCATTCTTTATTGGGCATCTCTTATTATTCATCTCCTTATTGAATTTTAAGAGTTCTTTATATATTCTGGATTAACATGCTACCTCTGTCAGATACAATCATGCAATGACAGAGATACTTCCAGAGAAATGTGTCCTTAGGCAGGTGATTATGTTGTTATGTTTCCATAATAGAGTGTACTTACACAAACCAAGATGTATAGCCTACTGCACACCTAGGCTTTATGCTATAGCCTGTTGCTCCTAGGCTATAAACCTGTACAACATGTTACTGCATACTGAAGGCTATTGTACCACAAGGGAAAGTAATCTTATGGGACCACTGTCAGTTCATCCTTGACTGAAACCTCATTATGCAGCACATGACTGTATATGTGTTGAGAATTTATTCTCCCAATCTGTGGCTTGTCTTTTCATTTTCTTAACAGTGTCTTTCAAAGAACAGCAGGTTTAAATCTTTATGAAGCCCAATTTATCAGGTACTTTTTCTTCTATAGTTCATGATTTTTGTGGTCTACCTAAAATATTTTGCATATCCCAAGACCAGGAAGTTTTTCTCCTATGATTTTTGTTTTATAACTTTATATTTAATGCTCATTTTATTTATATTAATAGCTTTATATTTTATGTTGCAGTTCAAGTAAATGTTTGTGCATGAGATAAAGGTTGGGTTTCATTTTTTTTCCCTTGTGGATATCCAATTATTCTAGCACCATTAGTTATAAGGCTATTCTTCCCCTTGATTACTTAGCACCCGGTTAAAAAATAATTGAACATATTTGTGTGCATATATATTTCTGAACACTCTGTTCTATTCTATTAATGTATTTTTACATCCTCATGTCCCAATACCACCGTGTCTTGATTACTGTAGCACCATAGGAAATATTGACATCAGATAATGTTAAGTCTTGCAACATTGTTCTTTTTCAAGATTCTCTTTGGCTATTTGAATTCCTTTTCCTTTCCATATACACTTTCATGTCAACTTGCTCATTTCTATAAAAATTTCTTCTGAGAATTTTGTTGTGATTCCACTGAAACTAGAGGTCAATTCTTGCAGCCCATGAATATGATTTCTCTCTACATTTATTTAGCTCTTCCTTAATTTCCCTCAGTAGTGTTTTATGCTTTTTTATGGTGCAGGTATCACAAATACTTTACTAAATTTGTGCCTAAGTGTTTCATGTTTTAGGATGATTTTCAAAATGGTAGCTTTAAAATTTCTACTTTTATTTGTTCATTGCCAGTATTTAAAAATACAATTTGTTTTTGTATGTCTTGACCTTATATCCTGCCATCTTGCTAAACTCATTTATTAAATTTATTGTTAGGTATTGCACAATTTTGGATGCCTTTACAAATGCTTTTATTCATTCATTTATTTATTTATTTATTTTGTAGAAACCGGGGTCCTGCTCTTGCTCAGACTGATCTTGAACTCCTGATCTCAAACAATCCTCCCACCTCGGCCTCCCAAAGTGCTAGGATTACAGGCATGAGCCACCATGCCCTGCCATAAATTAGTATTTTTAATTGCAACTTTCAAATGTTCTTTACTAACATGAATATACAATTGATTTTTGTAAATTAACTTGTATCCAGAGAGTTTGCTAAACTCATTTATTAGCTCTAGATGCTTTCTAGTGGATTCCTTAGGATTTTGTACCTCCAACTTACCACCTACATAATTATGACATGAAGATTATACTTCTTTTCTGATTTATTTGCCTTCTATTTATTTTTTGCCTTATGTCACAGGTTAATATTTCCAGATGATAATTTTCATCTTATTTCCAACCTTAAAACTTTGTGTATGCTATTCTTTTACCATTAGTGATGTCAATAAGGTTTTTTGCAGTTGCTTTGTATGAAGTCGAGAAAGATCACTTCTATTCCAAATTTGTTAAGATATCTTTTATCGTAAAATGGAATGAATTTTGCCAAATATTGTTTTCTACATCTGATGATATAATTATGCAGTTTTTCTCTTTTATTTTGTTAATCTGATGAATTATGTTGATTGATTTGTAAATGTTAAATGTTAAATCAACCATGCATTCAAATTCCTGGAAGATATTTTACCAAAGCAGATTCAAGAAGATAGACTTAGACGATCCTATATTAATTAAATAAATCGAATTCAATATCTTTCCACAAGGGGATCTCCAGACCCAGTTGCTTCACTGCTGAATAAATGTTTAAGAAATAAATAATTTCAATCATACACAAATGTTTTAAGGACAGAGGAAGAAAAAATACTTCTTAACTGATTTTATGAAATCAGTATTACCATGATACCAAAACCACACAAAGAGATTACGAGAAAGAAAACTATATGCCAATATCCCTCTTGGGCAAAGACAGAAAAATATTCAACAAAATATTAGCAAATTTAACCTAGCAATACATAAAAGTATAGTACGGTATGACCTAAGAATGCATGGTGAATGCTTAAATTGTTGATTTTAAAACTTTCTGCTTTCCTAATAGCTATACATGTCATTCTAAGTACTACATTTGCTATATCCCACAAACTTCAATACCCTTTTTTTTCTTTTTTATTTCATTCAAAATATTTTCTAATTTCCCTTGTGACTTATTCTTTGACCTATGGACTGAATTTCCATATTTGGGGATTTTCCAGATGTCTTCTATTATTGGCCTCTAATTTTGTGTGCTTAAAGAAGATATTATGTATGGACTTTTTCACTCACAATACTTCTGACATCAAATATTTTTTGTGTTACCAACCATTTCTCCAGTTTATTATAAAGGATACAACTCAGGAACAGCCAAATGGAAGACATGCATGGGGCAAGATATAGAGGGTTTGGGGTATGCCCCAGAGCCTCCTTCTCTGGGCATGCCACCTTCTTACCACTTGGATATGTTCATCAACTGGGATGTATTCCGAACCCAATCGCTGAGTCCTTAGGGGTTTTTTGGAGGTTTTATTATGTAGGCATGTTTTATGTAGTCATTGACCATTGGTGATTAACTCAATCCCCAGTCCCTTTCCCCTTTCCAGAAGTCAAGGGGTGGGGCTGAAAGTTCCAATGCTCTAATCATGCCTTGGGCTTTCCGATGATCAGCCTCAGATCCTGGAGCTATCTAGGGGTCCCCAGCCACCAGTCATCTCATTAGCATACTGAAAACACTCTTGTCATTCCAGAGATTCCAACAGTTTTCGGAACTGTGTGCCTGGAACGAGAGACAAAGGCCAAATATATCTTTCCCACAATATTACAATGTATAATTTCAGTTCTTTAAAATATAGTCACTCTTGTTTTATGGACCAGCTTATGATCCATTTTAGTGAATGCTTTTTGTGTGTACTCAAAAAGAATTTGTGTTTTTGTTTTGTTGATGAAGTCTTCAACAAATGTCTATTAGGTTAATTTGGTTAATAGTGGTTACTAGTTCAAGTCTTCTATGTTCTTACTGATTTTCTGTCTTCATGCTCTGTGGAAGCAGATCACTGAAACCTCCTGTTATAATTAGGGATTTGTCTGTTTCCCCTTTCACTTCTGACAGTTTTTACTACATATATGTTAAAGCTCTATTATTAATATATACTTACTGAGGATTTTTATGGCTTTTTGATGGATAAATCTGTTTATCATTATGAACTGTCTGGTATTCCTTGTTCTGAAGTCTATTTTATGTGATTTTAACATATCTGCTTCTGCTTTCTAATCTTAGTGTCTGTGTAATGTATCTTTTTTCATCGCTTTTCTTTAAATTTATTTCTTTTTATATGTGAACTAAGTTTATTGTAGACACCATATTATCAGGTTTTATTTTTTATCTATCTGACAATCACTATCTATTAATTACAGTGTACTGAACATTTACATTAAATGTAAATATTGATGTGGTTTAGTTTATACTTACTACTTTGCTATTTGTATGCTCGTCTACTCATCCATTCTTTACTCAATTTATGCTTTTCTTCTGCCTTCATTTGGGATTGAGTATATCTTAGTATTCCATTTTATCTCCACTATAGACTTATTAATTAATAATTATCTCTTGTTTTGATTTTGTAATTGTAGCTATAGGATTTAAATAAGCATCCTTATTTAAACTTAACTTCCAATAATATATTACTCTCATGTACAATGAAAGATTCTTACAACAATATATGTCTAGTTCCCCGGTTCTGCTTTTTGTGCTATCATTGCCATGCATTAGTCATATATTTATTTTACATATGTTATATTCCACACAATATATTGTTATTATTCTTGAAATAGTAGATTATATTTTAAAGAAATTTAAAAATGAGAAAAAAGTATTTGTTTACCCCCATATTTACCATTTACAGTGCTTTTTATTTGTGTAGATCCTAATTTCCACCAGATACAATTTTTCTTCCAGCTTAAATAAAGCCATTGATGTTTCCTCTATGCAGGTCTGTCTGTAATGGGTTCTTTTAGTTTTAATTTATCCAAAAAGAATTTTATTATGCCTTTATTTTGAAGGATATTTCTTTAGATGTAGATTTATATGTTGAAATTTTTCTGTCAGTGCATTATCTTTTTGCCTTGCTTAGTTTTTGATGAGAAATCTTTGATAACTTTTATATTTGTTCTACCGAATGGACTGTATCTTTTTTGTTTGGACTGCTTTTAGGATTTTCTCTGTACCACTAATATTCAGCAATTTGATTGTGATGTATCTTGTTATAAGTAAGTGAGTTGATGGGATGTTTTTATATTTATTGGAGTTCATTGATTTTTTGTTGCTGTGTGTTGACACTATTCACCGTATTTGGAATAGTTCATCTATTGTTTCTTCAAATATGTTTTCTGTAACCCCCCTCCTTATAATATTCCTCCAATTAATATAGATTAGACTCCTTGACATTTCTTCACTGGCCACTGAGACTCTCTCCATTTTTTTCAGGTTATTTATTCTGTATATATACACATATACATGTACACACATGCATATTTATAATATATATACACATAAATATCTTCTATTGTTATAAGTTCACTGACATTCCTATATACAATTTTTTCTGTTAATTCCATTCAGTGAAATTTTTATTTCAGAGATTTTATTTTTCATCTCTAAATTTTCCCTTTTTAAATCTTCCATTTCTTTTCTCATTATGTTCACACTTTCCTTTAAATACTTGAGCATGGTTATATTTGTTTTTTTAATGTACTTATCTGCTAGTTCCAACAACTTTGTCATATTGCTTTTGTTGCTATGGACTGATTTTTTAAATTTGTTATAGATCACACTTTCGTGCTTCTTGGAATGTCTAGGAATTTTAATAGTATACCGGATCTTTAAATGTTACATTTTGGAGTGTCTAAAGTTTGTTGTCTTCTTTAATAAAAACTGGGATTTGTTTTGGCATTTCAATGCCTGTTTTTAAGCTCTGCTAAAAGAATTCTAGGTAAATTTGTATCCTTAAAAAACCCCACAGGAGATAGGTTTTCACTTTCTAGAATATGCAAGAGAAGCGCAGACAGGTTAAATAATTTTCTCAAGTTCACACAGCTAGTAAGGAGTGAAGCTGGAATTTGAACCCAGGCAATAAGACTCCTAGAATTCACGTTTCTAACCACAACATTATACACTTTCTGCAAATGTCACTATATTAATTTTCCAGGGCTGCCATAACAAAATAGCATAGATTGGGTGGTTTAAACAACAGAGATTTATTTTCTCACAGTTCTGGAGGCTGGAGATCCATATCAAGGTGTCGGCAGGTTTGGTTTCTCCTGAGACCTCTCTCCTTGGCTTGCAGATGGCCACCTTCTTACTGTGTCCTCACATGGCTTTATCTCCGTGTACACACATGCCTAGTGTCTCTTTAAGGACACCAGTAATATTGCATTAGGGCTACAGCCTTATGACTTTATTTATCTTAATTTTCTATTTCAAGAAAGGGTGACATCATCAATATTGCTGACTAGAGACACCTGGCTCTCATCTAACCCACAAGAAAGGTCCAAGGCAACAAATAAACTGCTAAGATTTGACTGCATTGTCAAAGGAAGAGTGCTGGAGTGCAGTGGGAAAGTGGAGACACACCCGTGTTGATTAGAAGTCCAGGAGGGTAGTGTGGAAGCACCCAGCCTGTGCAGCCCCATCTCCCTGACCAAATCAGATGAGCCCAGAGGCAGGAAGGACATTCCATTGCAGGGAAAAGATAAATAGAAGATTCATCACCAGCCCCCAACATGACTACAAACACCCACATTCCTTACTACAGGAAAAGCCACAGTCCTCACAAGAAGCCCTGAGCCCTATTTAGAGAGTTGCTGGAAATTCACACAGCTGCATTTCCCTGTATTAGGGGCAAATGTGGGTGCTCCCCATCCCCTACGCACCTGCATGAGCCAAGCTGCTACAACATAGCATCAACTTGAGACCAGAGACTGAGAAATATCCCCCAAAGCCACTCTTGGCAGTTATGCCCCCAGGCTGGTTGAGCAACTGCATGACTAAGCTCCTGACCAGAGTAACAGCGCCATGGTCCCAACCCCAGCAAATGAGGCCCTAAGTTGCCTGACCAACCTTGAGCATACATATACCCATGACCTGAGAAACAGCCCAGCAAGCCCACCTCTGTCAAAGCTACACCACTGTCACTACAAATATTCTCAGTCTGGGCCACTAAGAAACTCACAAATGTCGCTTATGTGGAAGAAACTACATGAAGATAACACTACTGTGTCCACCTAGAACCAAGGCCAAAGCACACGACCAAGACCCATTTATATGAATAAGTCTTTCCCTATGAAATCTACTACATAACATTGGGAAAGGTAATTTTCCGCCAGATTTATAGAAATCACTGTAGGGATTCATCAGTCATAAACAAGCAAGGAAGTATGTTACCTCCAAAGGAAAACAATAATTCTCAAGGAATAGACCCAAATCATAAGGAAATCTATGAAATGCCAGAAGAATAATTCAAAATAATACCCTTAAGGTAACTCAGAGAGATACAAGAGAATAAAGGTAGATGATTAAACAAAATCAGAAAACAATTCACGATTTGAATGATAAATTCGACAAAGACATAGATATCATTAAAAAAAACCCCTGGAAATCCTAGGGATGAAAAATTCAATGAAGGAATAAAAAATACAACCAAGAGCTTCAATAACAGACTAGACAAAGTAGAAGAAAGAATTTCTGAACATGAAGATAAGTCTTTAGAAATAACACAGGCAGATAAAAAATGAAAAAAGAATTTCAAAAGATTGAAGAAAGCCTACAGGATTTATGTGACATCGTTAAGCAAACAAATATTTGTATTATGGACATTCTAGAAGGAAAAGAGAAAGGAAAGGTGAGGAAAAAATACTTAAAAAAAACCAAACAGATTCAACCCAAACATGTCCTCAATAAGGCATATTATGGTCAAATTGTCAAAAGTCAAAGACAAAGAAAGAATTTTTAAAGCAGCAAAAGCAAAGCATCAAGTCACACATAAGAGAACCTCTATCAGACTAACAGTTAATTTCTCAGCAGAAACCTTACAGGCCAGAAGAGAATGGGATGACATATTCAAAGTACTAAAAGGAAAAAAGCTACGAATCAAGAATATTATACACAGCAAAGGTATCCTTCAGAAATAAAGGATAAATAAAATTTTTTACAGACAAGCAAAAACTAAGAGAATTCATCATCACTAGACCATTATTAAAAGAAATGATCAAGCAATTTATACATCTGGAAGTGAAAAGATAATAACCATCATCATGAAGACATGCAACTGAAACCCACCAGTACAGACAATATACAAGGGAGAAAAAAGAATCAAAACCTATCACTACAGAAAACCACCCAACCACAAAAAGAAGCAATTAAGAGAGGAAGTGAAGAACAAAGAATATACAAAACAAACAGAAAACAACCAATAAAATGACAAGAATAAGTCTTCACCTATCAGATATAACCTTGTATGTAAATTGATTAAATTCCATATTCAAAAGAAATAAACTGGCTGAATGGATTTAAAAAAATGATCCAACTATATGTTGCCTACAAGAAAGTAGGCACCTGTAAAGACACGCATAGAATGAAAGAGAAGGGATGAAAAAGGTACTTTATGCAAAAAGGAACCAGAAGTGAGCAGGAATAGCTATACTTATATCAGAGAGAACAGACTTCAAGTTAAAGGTTGTAAAAAGAGACAAAGAAGGACATTATATAATAATAAAGGGATTAATTCAGCAAGAGAATACAACAATTATAAATATACATTCACCCAACTCTGGAGCATCAAGATATATAAAATAAATATTATTAGTTCTAAAGGGAGAGATATATTCCACTACAACAATAGTTGGGGAATTCAACACTGCCCTCTCAGAATTGGGCAGATCATGTAGACAGAAAATCAACAAAGGCATTGAATTTAAACTGTACCATAGACCCAATGGACCTAACAGACATTTATAGAACATTTCATCCCAAAGCTGCAGAATACACATTCTTTTCGTCAGCACAGGGAACATTCTCAAGGACTGACCATATGTTAGGGCACAAAACAAGGCTCAAAAAATTGCAAAAAATCAAGAACTCATATTACATATCTTTTCTGAACACAATGGAATAAAACAAGGCATCGATAAGAAGAGCATTTGAAAATATACACAAACGAGTAGAAATTAAGCGACATACTCCTAAATGATAAATGGGTGAAAGAAGATATTAAGAATAAAATTTTAAAATTGTTTGAAACAAATGAAAATAGAAACACAATATATCAAAACAAATGGAACATGGCAAAAGCAATATTAAGAGAGAAGTTTATAGCAATAAACACAAACATCAAAAAGTAGAAAGATTTCAAATAAACAACCAAACAACACACCTTGGAGAACTAGAAAAGCAAGAAAAAAACAAAGAAAAGAAATAATAAAGATCAGAGCAGATAGTAATGAAATTGAGACAAAAAATACAAAAGATCAACAAAAAAAGCTGATTTTTTTAAAAGATAAACAAAACTGACAGTTAGCTAGACTAACTAGAAAAAAAGAGAGAAGACCCTATAAAAAAATCATCAATCAAAAAGGAGATGTCAGAACAGATACCACAGAAATACAAAGGATCATTACAGACTACTATGGACAACTATTAATATATGCCAATAAATTTGAAAACCTAAAAGAAATGGATAAATTCCTAGACACATACAACCTACAAAATGAAGTTAAGAAGAAATAGAAAAACTGACCAATACAAGTAACAAGATTGAGTCAGTAATAAAAAGTCTTCCAACAAAAAACAGTCCAGGAAAGAATGGCTTCAATGCTGGATTTTACCAAATCTTTAAATAAAAATCGATACCAAATATTTTCAAACTATTCAAAAAAGACTGAAGTGGAGGGAATTCTTCCTGAATCATTCCATGAGGCCAGCATAACCCTAATGACAAAATCAGATAAGTACACAACAAAAAAAGAAAACTAAAACCAATACCCCTGATGAATATAGATGTGAAAATCCTCAATGAAATTAATGCTAGCAAACTGAGTCTAACGACATATCAAAAACATACACTATGATCAAGTGGAATTTATCTCCTGAGCAGATGGTAAGAGAACAAAACTTCCACATTCACATCACTGCTGTCCTATTCTGCAAGCACCAACAGCATGGAAAAATCTCCCCTCAAATCATGTTTCCTACACTGGAGAAAAAGTAAAATTAACATGGTCAGTCAGCTACCTTCTTGAATTTCCTGGAAGGAGGCCTATATTTGCTTTAACCCACAGGTAACATTGTGACTGCATGCAGGGAGAAATATACTGGAAAATAGACAGAGGCAAACAAGAGAGGAAGTACTACTATCCCCAACCTGCAAACTGCTTTGTATCTCAGCCAAAGGAACCACCAAGTAAGAGTGGCTATGGGAGGTTCATTCGCCAGGTCCCCTGGGCATGATGTCCTAATCAGTGATGGTTACAAAAAGCAATCCTAAAATTTGTACAGACCCAAAAAAAGAGCCCAAAAAGCCAGAACAATCCAAGCAAAAAGAACAAGGCTGAAAGTATCACATGACATGACCTGAATATACATTACAAGACTACAGTAACCAAAACAATATGCTATTGGTATAAAAATAAACACATAGACCAGTGAAAGAGAGAGAATCCAGAAATAAATCAATGTATTAACAGCCAACTGATTTTTGACAAAGGCGCCAAGAACATATATTGAGGAAAGAATAGTCTCCTCAATAAATGATATTGGGAAAATGGATATCCATATGCAGAAGAATGAAATTAGACTCCCACATCTCACTCTATACAAAAATCAGCTCAAAATGGATCAAGGACTAATGTAAGACCTGAAATGAAAGGAAACAAATATATCAGAGAGACATCTGCACCTCCATGTTTATTGCAACACTATTCATAATAGCCAAGATATGGAAACAACCTAGGTGTCCAACAATAGATGAATGGATAAAGAAAATATGTTATATGCAGACAATGGAATACCATTCAGCTATTTTTAAAAAAATGAAATCCTGTCATTTGAGGCAACATGGAATGGAACTGAAGGATATTATGTTAGGTGAAACAAGCCAGGAACGGAAGGGTAAACAGTGCATGTTCTCACTTGTATGTGGTAGTTAAAAAATGTTCATCTCATAGAAGTAAGAAATAAAACAGGATACTGGAAGCTGGGAAAGATAATGAAAAGGAAAGGATGCAGGGAGTTTTTAAAGGGTACAAAATTACAGCTAGAAAGGAGAAATAAGTTCCAGTGTTCTACACCACTGTAGAATGACTGTAGTTAACCATAACATACTATAGAGTTTTAAACAGCTAGAAAGATATTGAATATTATTCACAAAAGAAATGAGAAATGTTTGAGGTGATAGGTATACCAATTACCCTGATCTGATCACTACACATTATATGTATTGAAACATCACTATGCACCCCATGGATATGTACAATTGTTTTTTGTCAATAGAAAAAATAAAATAAAATGTCTTCCTTCATCTTTCATCCTCCAAAAAGAAGCACTAATTTCTACCTAGATATTCTTCCATGCTTACAAGCAGGAAATAAGAAAAGAAAGAAAAATTAATTTCATGGTCTACAAGATTTTACACTGAAAATTCAAGACAAATGGCAAGCTTAAAAAATTATAATAAGGTTTATAAACCTATTATTACCCTGAATTATTGCCCTGAAGCCTCAAATTTTATTATGTAAAACTCTGTGCATAATGAGGGATATTTTCAAGAACAACCTTACTTTGTCTATTATTTATTATATGTATGTATGATACATATTCTAGATTTACCCATTGTTTTGCAAATTCGTCATTTATACATTCCCAATATATGCATGCCCTACAGGCTGATCTTAGCTCTCTGATCTTCGTGAACCTCTGAAAATGTCATTTTCAATAGAGATTTTCTTTTAAATAAATGTATAATTTCCTATTATGACCAGGTAATATCATTACCCAAGAATGACAAGGGGAAAAAAAAAAAAACTCTTAATGCATCTATTAAAAGCAAAGCTTGGGAATACATTATTTCAAAGTCATTTCAAGTAGCTAGTAACTATACTTTTAAAATTAAGTATGTTTACATAGTCTAACCTATATTTTCATTTCTTAAAAGAGTTATGTAAAGAAATTGACTCTTCGGAGAATGTCAGACTTTGGACAACCATTTAAATTAATGTTCCATAAATCATAATTAATCTTGTTTAGCAGATAAGTTCATATGATTAGTTTACATACACATGATTGGAACAATAAAATGTCCCCAGTTATGTAATTGTTCATAATTAGAATGGTAAGTCACTGCCCTAGTTTTTTTAAAATTTCCAAATTGTCTAATAATTATTTGGTGTTTACTTAGCTTTTGTTTGTATTGCTAAACTTGGATTCCTTCTTGCAAAGCTCAAATATGATTTGTTTAATGGAAGGAAGAAGATAAAACATTTTGGTAAATGTCAGTATAGTTGAATATGTAAATTTTGGAAATAGATGCAAAAGATGTGAATTCTTTCTGACAGCACCCTAAAACCTAAAATTAGAAAAAAAAATCTTATCATCTTAAAAGTGTTATCCATGCAGAACACAGACTTATTAGAGTTTTGTTTGAATCTGACTTTAAAATATACGGTAATTCTATATCATTTGTCTCTGACAGTCATATCACCAGTGAAGAATTAATCTATCAGAGTTGCTGTCTCTTCCTCTTCTTTCTCTACTTTGTTTGTTGCTCTTATTCTTTATCCATCTCTCCTACTTTTTCACTTTCTTTTCCTCCTTTTCATTTTCTTCTTTTTTCCTCTCCCAGTGCAACAAAAGTTTGCTTACTCAAACCACAGATACTACATCTGACATGCTAGGATTCCATTATTATAGGCATTTCCTTCATAGAACTATCTGTCCTAGCCATGGCAGGAAGTAATGGGTTTTAGAATATATGGCAATTAGTTCTAATCTAGAGTGGTTCTAGCATCAAACAAAAAAAACCTAAAAAAATGTAAGAATTAGTCACTATTTTACTTTAGTCCATGAATAAGAATTAAATAATATGAATATGAAATTGTCATTTTTAAGTTTATTATTTTAAGGTATCTTTCAAAGTTTTACTTGGAGACTATAGAAAACAATTTTTTTTTTTTTTGAGACAGGGTCTCACTCTGTTCCCTGGGTAGAGTGCAGTAGCATCATCATAGCTCACTGCTAGAAAACAATTTGATTCACTTCTAAGGAGATAGCTGTTATGGGTTGAATTCATATGTTGAAGTCCTAACCTTGAGGATCTCAGAATGTGGCCTTGTTTGGAGATAGAATCTTTATGGAAATAATGAAGTTAAATGAAGTTATTAGGGTAGGTTCTAATCCAATATGGCTGGTATCTTTACAAAAGAAGAAAATTTGGACACAATGACGCACACACGGGAAGAACATCACATGAAGATGAAGTCAGATATTGAGGTGACGCTTCTGTAAGCCAAGGAATGACAAAGATGGCCAGCAAACCACTAGAAGCTAG
>RJWJ010025233.1:0-24077 GCA_004363605.1 Indri indri
GATGGTTCCTCTACCAAGAAGACCAGTCCTGAAGCCCTTGACTCTTAGATCACCTTCATATGGGCATGTTTTAATTAGATTTTTAACTCTTTGGTATCGGTTTGGAACAAGTAAGCTTTTGGCACATGTCTTCATAGGAAACCAGTTTAACCATGTGGTCAGTATTGCAAAGACAACTGGGATAGGTCAGGAGACTGGATTTAGCCCCTCTGCTTTAGGGTTTCCTTTTGGGATAGGTATTACTGTTTGTTTCCATTGTGCAAGAATGTTACGAAGACAGAATAAGATGTCATAATGAATTATGCTTTGAGATCTTGGAAGGAAAGACCAATGAATTCAAGGTAATTCTTTCTGCCAGGAGAGAGCAAGCCTTGAGTCCTCGAAAGATGATATTAAGTTTTTTTAATCCCTGCTATTTTAACACATTGACTGCCACACTAGAAAAAAAATTTTTCCCCTGAGGCCATGGTGTTTTATTAAAATAAAATGATCCTTTAAATTTGTTATTTTTGTTGTATTCTGTGCATCAGTTGTATGCAACTCAATCTATGTTTTTAGAATTAAATTGCCAATATTAATTATAACAATAAGAACATCAACAAGTAGGTTTTCATGAACGAACTGCAGGGTTTTGTTTCATGCAGCCCTGGGCTCAAAATTAGCCTGAGTTAAATACGACTCACATGGCAGTCAATATGTCAAAAATGGATTGATGTCAATTATTAAATGTTCTTTATAAAACACTTTTCTGCCTCATACAGTTATAAAGAAAGAAATTTACTTTTTATTAACCAGTTAAACTAAATCCTTAATAAAATGTCTGGAGCTTAAATATTTTGGTGACAAGTAAAGTTTTAAAATATTTAGGTGAACTGGAACTATTCTTACGTAATTATCACTAATTTCCTTTAAAGTTACTTGACAGACTCATGAATAGATTCACGTACAGCACAGACCAACCTGCAGTTGGGGTTGGTTGAACAGAATTTTCTTCCTTGATTTGGGACCAACAACTCTGAATGTGGCACCTGTGCCTCAGCACCTCACGGTAAAGTGGAGATAATACCAATTCCAAATTATGTCACGGGGTTATTTAGTTTTTCATTTTCTTACCATTTCCCTGAGAGAAGAAAATGAGACAATGTATATGGTATTTACTGTAAAAATACAAAGTATTATAAATACACAAAAATTGTATGTACAGATGTCTGAATATTAATATTATACTATGTATTCACCTACACACAAATACATAAATATGGACTTTGCACCTATACCACTCTATTGAAGAAACACAATGGTTTTTTCCTAAGTTATTGTTTGCCCATTGTCTAGCATCAATAGTAAAACAGGCTGGGCACAGTGGCTCACACCTGTAATCCTAGCACTCTGGGTGGCTGAGGCAGGAGGATTGCTTGAGGTCAGGAGTTTGAGACCAGCCTAAACAAAAGTGAGACCCCCCATCTCTACACAAAATAGAAAAATTAGCTGGGTGTGGTGGTGCACACCTGCAGTCCCAGCTACTCAGGAGGCTGAGGCAAGAGGATCGCCTGAACCCAGAAGTGTGAGGTTGCTGTGAGCTATGATGATGCCACTGTATTCTACCAGGGTGACAGAGTGACAATAGAAAAGAATTGCTCTGCATAATATTTTGGTTTAAATGACATACCATCACAGTTACTATTGCTAAAATCTACACGAAAGGCTGTATAAGAACCAGGTGAGTCCTGCTAAGGAGCATTCTGGACGCAGAGGGCTGTGATGTTCTGAGTGCAGAAGCCACTGCATACGGGGATCCCAGAAGACCAGGCTACAGCTGTGAACCAAGGCTAACTGCTCTAGCCTCTTCCACCCAGTCTTCTCAACCATTCATTTTATACGAAGGTGGGCAGATGCTGGATCTCACCGTGACTCTCCATAGTCTTAAAAAACATGGTGTGGGGAGAGAGCGGAGGACACAGTTCTTGCTAGGTTGGCTCAGTGGTGCTGGAAGAAGGGGGGCAAGAAGGGCTTATACGTGAGGATGCTAGATCTTGAGTTTTTCTTAGTGAGGCTTGGAAAGGTACCATGACAGGGATTCTAACTTTAATAGAGTGAGGGACCTGGAAAGCATCTTAGACATCACTGGCTAGTACAACTGCCTAATAGAAGTGCAGAGAGGGTAAGTGACTTGCCCAAGGTCACACAGGTAATTGGAGGCCAGACCAAATTTCCTGCCTCCGGCTAGTGGTGTTTCCACAATATCCTCTCGCTGCAAGTAGCTCCAGTTCTGGTAGTTATACTGTTCTTTTTTCTGAAACACTGGATTTTACTTCTGAACTATTTTGACTTTCATTGGTGGGGAACTTGTGGCCTTCTAGGTCCCTTCAGTGTGGCCTTTTGACCAAATCCAAATTTCACAGAACAAATCCTTTTATTAAAAGGGGTGCAGCAGAGAAAGATGAAGCTTTTCTTGCCTCCTTTGGTGTTTAAAAAAGAGCAATTTTGAAGTCAGAAGGCTGCAGGTTCCCTACCCCTGCTAGACTCTGAATTTGCAAAGCCAATTCTTACGTCAGCCAAAAGGCATTTTCAGCTGTTCCTGCTTTCTTAATCTCTGAATGATGCAGCGTCCCCATGACTTGCTTTAGAATTGAAATGCAAACAGAAATGTTATCTTATGTACACCAGCCTCTGCTCAGACATGGGAAAAGTGCTGACCTGCCAGTTGTGTTTCCTGCCGTTGGCTGCTGCCTGGCTGCTGAGACCCATGCACGGTGCCGACGTCTCACAAAGTACAGGTCTGCCCAACAGCCCTTCCCCAGCTCACTCTGGTAACGGCTTCTGAGCCGTGACACTTACCAAAAACCAGTCAGCAGTGTGAGGAATTAATCAATTGGAGATGGTGCTATCAGTGAGTAACTCAGAACATCTGAGACAATCTCCCACCAATGAATGGATTTCATCTGCTTGCGCAGTTCCTTCAGTTTGGGAAGACAAGTTTCTTCTGGGTGAATGGTTGTGTCATAACCAGGCTGAGCGCTCCAAGTGGCAACATATCTGTGGTCTAAAGTGATTAATTCCCTCACAGGCTGTTTGTGAATCTGCACATCCTCAACCCTTCCTGTAAGAGGTACCAGATGCACAAGACAGGAAAACCCCGGGACTCTGGCCCTGAGTGGGCTTCTTGGATTGGCAAATGTTTTTAATGGGAAAGGAATGCTATCACGGAAAACCCTGTGGATTGCGGATTGGATAGCTGCCACGTGGGTAAGCTTGATGAGCAAGGCACGTGTTTGTTGCAAGGATCTTTGCTCTTCAGAACAGCGGTCCTTCTATTGAAGCTGACATTGAGCTGGAAGGCTCAGAAACAAGGGGGTGATATTGCTCCAGGGACCTGGCACATTAAGAGGCACGGAGATGACTGTTTGGAGCAGTGTCACAATCTGCAAATGCTTCATTTTGCATAGAAGTAGTCTACTGTGGCTTAACTATTTCCTGAGATGACAGGGGGTCTAAAATCTTAAATGGCTGGCTGATTCTTTTGTCTGCCATGATGGCATATCCTCACAAATCAAAGCGATCATCTTTCCAGGGCTAATGTGAATCTTATAGGCACCAAGGGAGATTGTTCTGATGGTTGGTTCCAGTCGGCATATTTCTCCATAGTCAAGGGCAGCTACTTGGCCATTCCAGGCTTTAATGCAAGTCAAAAAAGAGTGACTACTTACTCTTGCACCTCTCTCATAAATGCTGGAATGATGTATCTAGATGTGTTTATTTCTGAATGCACCAGGATATTCTATAGTCACATAAAACCTGGATATTGCTGCTTTGCAAATGTAGCAAAGTGTAGTTGCACACCTGAAACGGAAATGTGATGTTCATGCCAACCCTTCCTCTTGCTCTCAGTCGTCTTGAGTCGTGGAGGTTCAAAATCGGGTTCCCTGAAAAAGTCCTGAACACACACTCTTTCTCTTATTTTTATGTTCGGGTTGTAGTTGGAGCAGGCCAAGGGCATTTAAAAGTTTTTAATAGAGATGTTCTGAATGCTTCATCGATCGCTCCCTAAATAAACATGGGACTTAAAAAATATGAGAAGGAATGCCACTTTTTAAGAGAATGCATTTTGAGGAGTGATGAATCCCCAGAGAAGTTACATGCTGAGTTCCCCAAATCAGGGAAAGTGAATCATTCCAGAGACTAAACACAAGTCTCTGAATGAACTCTTTGGAAGCTTTTTCCATAATTAGTTTGGTGTATGTGTCCCAGGAGAGCTCCTGGGTGGCTGCAGTGGCTAAGTGTTAGAGCTGGCACGAAAATGACTTTTTCCTGTGCTGCAGCTTCAGCTGTGCTTTAACGATTTTGTCTCGTGAGTGCCTTTTGAAGAGTATGAGCACGGTTGTTTTTTCCAAAAAGGCTAACCTGTCTCTGGTTCTTTTAAAAGCGACTGCAGTTTAGAGATATTGGCGAAGCATGTGGTCCTCAGGTGAAGATCATGAAGACGTTCAGGAACTAACTCTTTTGTGCTTGTGGGTCTCTTCCTGCCTCAGTTTCTACTGAAGAGATTTGGACGGCAAAGAAGCGTGATACAGACTCTCCCATATTAAGCCACCCCCTTTGCTCCCCTCCCCGTGGCCGGTGTACAACTGATATGAAGGGGAACCTGCTCTGTGATTCTCACCCCATCACCCATGTTGAAGCAATAAGAAGGGGACAGGAGGAGATGAAAGTGGAGGAGTGGTACAGAGACTGTCCATGGATAGAGCGTTGTCAAGCTGAATCCCACTCCCTAGCAGCGGAAAAGTTCGGGGGGCTACCTCCCAACCCCAAGCCTGTGAGGGGTTGCTGCAAGGGAGCCCCCAAAGGTATTTTGAAATATGTTCCCAGTAGGTTTGGACTCGGCAAAAAATTGACTCAAACTTTTGTGGACTCGGGTCTGCTTCCTGCCTGCAATCTTGAGAGAAGAGGCCCAAGACCTGCGTGGGATCAAAGCCTAGAGACAGCTGCTGTCCTGGAAGAGGACTGTCAGGGCAGGTAACATGTGAGCATTCTGGGGTGGCCACATGGAAGAGCCAGCTGGACGGGGTCAACGTGGGCCCTATCCAAAAGATACTGCTGGAGGGGTAAGGGGACCTTAGGGGACCAGGGCTGCAAAGGGACTGCTGGATGGACAGGGGCTGTGGCAGGCCTCTTGAGTAGGCAACAGAGATCCATCTGTCCTGAGCTGTAGGACTTACAAAGGAAAAGGACCCACAGGAAAAAAAAAATTGTCTTTGGGACCTAAAGTAACTTTTAGAACTGTCAGTTACCTAAGACTAAACAGGAAATTCCTGGGCCTGCTGACATTTTCATCCAGGGGGAGGGAAATATGACACCCACTCAATACATTTTAAGTGTCAGTGCAGCAAAAACAAAGATGGCCCCGCATGTGCTAGTTCCCATGCCTTGGGTTCCATCAACCATGGCTCGAAAGTATTCAGAAAAAAACCCCAACAAAAACTAACACAATAATT
Source organism: Indri indri (assembly GCA_004363605.1). NCBI lineage: Eukaryota > Metazoa > Chordata > Mammalia > Primates > Indriidae > Indri > Indri indri. The sequence goes on from RJWJ010025233.1 coordinate 5,493, forward strand.
AAAAGTAATTCAAATAAAAAAATGCAGACCTATCTACATAGTATTTACATTGTATTAGGTATTATAAGTAATCTAGAGATAATTTAAAGTATACAGGAGGATGTGCATAGCTTATGTGCAAATATACACCGTTTTATATAACGGACTTGAGTATCCTCAGATTTTGGCATCTTAGGGGCGGGGGGAGGTGCCCTGGAACCAGTTCCCTGTGGGTACTGAGGGATGACTACACATCACAAACCACGTCTCTTCAACACATTAGATACACTACTCTATCCCCAGGGATCAGAGTTGATGTGGCCAAGCACATCATGCCAAATGCTCCTCAGGATGTACTGGGGCAGATCTGAGACATCTTGATTCTTCCCATTAACACACACACTGTCCCCTCCCCCACCACGGGCTGTTTGTCCCCTCTAGTTTGAGGTGGAAGGAGGGACAAGTGGGTAACTTGTGTGGCAACTCAACAAGAAAAATGAGGAAATGTCAATAACCTCCTTGAAAAATAAAGGGGAGGTTTCAGATGCTCCTGAGATGTGGAGTGGCACCAAATACTTTTGGGAAGGGGTAATAAAGTGTTCTTTTTTTGTGTCTTTCTCTAGCTCCTCTCTGGAGTCTCTAAACACACAGAGCTGTTTGTTTAGATGTGTTTCCCTTTGGTCGTAAGGACATTTTTCTCCTGCAGAAGCAAACCCAGCAATCTGCAGCCTGAGCTTGGGGAGTAAGAAGACAAAGTATGTTTTTGGCAGGATCAGGCCCTCAGATAAAGACTGCTGAGTGACACTTGGGCATTCATACAAATGACCCTTTGCACAAAGGTGGAGGAGAAACACTGTGATCTGAGACTGCCACGTGAATTTAGAAAAGATGGAAATATCAGGAGCAGAAAAATATGCATCCAAGAATGTCTTTCTCCCAACATCAGACTTCCAACATGCTTGGATTTCCTTGGCTTTGTGAATGCTTTTCTGTCTTTTTTTTTTTTTCCTGTTTCTGGGAGCTGAAGATGATCCTTTGATGCCAGATTTTTGCACCCTCACTCTAAAGGCAATCTGTTCTACATCTTCACCCCATGCGTGCTGAAATGACTTTGACATGCGTTTGATGTACTGCACACCAGTCTCTTTGCCAGCAAAGGAAGAACAGAGGTTGGAAAGAGGGTGCAAGTAGGAACTAAACACATTTTGATCATTTAAGAGATTTAGAAAAATGGAGGAAATGAATAAATAAACTAAATGAGAAGTGAGCAATTATATTAATTTTCTCCCCCTGTTCATTTTGAGCATAGTGTAGTTAAGTGTGGGGCCCTGGAGTCAGTGGCCCAGTTTGAATTCCAGCTCCACCTGTCACTAGTTTATGACCTTGGTCAGTTACTTTAATCTCCCTTTGCCTCTGTTTCTGCATCAACGAAATGAGGATAAAAATAATATTTACCTCATAGGGTTGTTGTGAGCTAATATATGAAAAAGGCTCAACAGGGTGCCTAGTATGTAGTTGCTGCAATTTATTTGTTAGCTGCCATTATTTCTTCCTTTTCTAGTAATTTCCTGGATCTATGGAGGTGTGAGGAGGGGAAAGGTTAATTTGGAAAAAAGTCAGGTCCAACCTCCACTGTTTTATTTATTTTTGATTTATAGCATTATTGTATCCCCAGCTACACTTATGTCCACACCCACGTTATTTTTACATAGCAATAGAGAGTTGAGTACAATAATGTTGAGGAGAACTTGACTCTTTTCATTTAGTCATGCATTTGTGTTTGTTCATTTATTGGTTAAATATTTACTTGAGTAGGGCATTAGGCAATTTAAAATCTGTATAGAGCAGAGAGTCATAGCCATTTAGTTAGTAGTGCCAACCATTAACAATGAATTGGAATGGTCATCTTTGGAAAAATCTGTTAAATCCCAATAAATGGAACTAATCAGAAATATATGGTCTGGGAAAAATATTTTGTGGGAAAAACTTAGTTTCTGTGCCAAGAAACTGATATCTCTAGCCATATTCATATATACCATCGGTCTTATGACTACAGATATGGTCTTACCACTCTTGTTTCTTCATTTCAACCCTACTTTTACCTTCCTTTGAGATTATCTGGCATTTTTTCCTTCTGTTGTGAACAGGGGTCCCTGCTTCAAGCTTAGTTTGAACACTTTCACCTCAAGTCATTCAATAAATATTTACTGAATGCCTTCTATGACTTAAACACTATATTTTATGCAAAACAGTGTAGGGATTATGAATTACAAGGATACAGACCATAATTTTCATTTTATTTTTGTGATGTATTTTAACCTACAATGTATTTAACATCTGTTTTATTTTAGATGTAATTTAATCCACACTAAATTAAGATGCTTTTTCATCTGTTATCTGGGCTTTACTAAGATGCATGAAGTATGTGGCCACTCTTTAAAACAGGAAATCTGACAGATAACACATTTTCTCTTGAAAATCAAGGAATAATTCTATTGCAAGGATAATGATCCATTTTTGATTTGTTTCTTATGAGCTTGAACAAAGCTCATGCCTTAAATGTTTTTCAACTGCTGGCAAAATTTTATCAGGCTTTCCAATATATTTGATTAAGATCACTAATGGTCACAGGTGTGATGTCCAATACATGGAAAAATTATGAGACCACCTTGTATACGTAAAAAGAGAACTTGCTTGACCTGAGTCAGACATTTACTGCCCTGGGACAGAGTTTTCTCCTGGTAAAAATTAGAAGTTTATCCTGGTAAGAATAAAATGACTTTTAAGGTTCTTTTATTTAAATTACTGGGATTCTAGACCTATGCTCTCCAGTATGGTAGCCACTAGCCACACGTGACTACTGAGTATTTCAAATGTGGCTAGTTCAAACTGAAATGTGCTGTAAGTGTAGAATACATACCAGATTTTGAAGATTGAGTACAAAAAAAGGTAAAATATTTTGGATAGGGTGCTAGGCAATTTATGTTAAATAAAATATTAAGATAAACTTCACCCATTTGTTTTTAATTTTTTAATGTGGTCACAAAAATTGACATTACATATGTGGCTTGCATGATACTAATATTAGAAAAAAATATTAATATTGGACAGTAGCAGTCTAGATCTTCAAAACAAAGGGATCAAAATCCATTTTCAGGGGCTTTTAAATGCCTAACAGTCAATATTTCAATATTGACATATTAATATTTATACCTCTAAAAATCAAGTTTTTGAAGTCAAAACTATTTTTATCAAAAACTATTACACCTTGCATGGGCAGATATTTCTCACCAAGTTCCTCTTCAAGTTACCTTCTGTCAAGGTCCTGTGAAATATTATGATTATGATACTCAACACTCAAACCCTATGGGGTCATCTCAAGTGTATCACAAAAGATAATCAGGAAATAGACCAAATGATTAAGAGTGATTATTTTGGGGTAGTGGCACCCTGAATGATTTTCTTTTCATTCTTTGTCCCTCATTCAGAAAAATGCATATCTTTACATTTTAGCATGATTTTATAAATTCTATAAAAATCACAAGTGTGCAAAAAAAAAAAAAAGACTAACTTGAAAGGAAATACCCCCAAATACTTCAATCTGCTTCTCTATATTTCCATATTCCTATAGTGAATAGGTTACTTCTATCAAGAGAAAGAAATACACTTTGTTTAAAAATTGCAATATCTACCCATTCTTTTAAGCTTAAACCTAAATTAATTTGTATGCTGATTTTCTTAGAACTCCTGAAGCTTTCATCTCTACTATATTAGACTGAATAGTAGGTACTTTAGATTTTTGTTTCAATCTTGATGCTAATACAGGCATTTTAATATTTTTATGGTAATTACCATCAAACAGGACAGGATTTCGTGACTGTCTATGCAGGAGATGGGGGGAAAATACCCAGAAGATATTTTAATATGCAGGGCCACCGTATATAGCAGTTTAGGTTCTACTGCAAAAATGACCATCTAAAGAGGTGCCACTTACATCCAAGTCCTAGAGCAACAGGGAGCAGCCTCATGCACATGGTCCAGACTAGCTCCTATAGCCACGTGTACTTTTAGGAGGACTCAAACGCACACATGTACACACTCACGTGCATGCACGCACACACGTACACACACACACGCACACAAGTGAGTGGGGTTGTGCCCTATCCCAGTCCTGCTGACTGTCCCTGTGGTTGCTTCTCTCACCTGACTCCAATCTGAGAGGCCAAACCCACAACACTACCTGCCTCAGGTACCATGGGGAAGGGGACGTGGAGAGCGCACAGTGCTGTGGTGTGGGCCCTGGTGTCAGTGTGTGGGCAGGCAAGGGTGTGGGCACATAGAGCCAGGCCCACTGTCTGCCCTGCTGGCTCTGGAAAGAGCTGCGCCTCTAAGGGCCTGACAGGTATGATTGTTGAACCAGGCAATGATATACTCACTCAATATTTTTTTTCTTCTCAAGGAAAGGTATCTTTTCCCCGATTCCCATGAGGCAACAGCCCTTCTGGCTATGGCACTTTTAAACATAGTAGAACTTACTGTTAGTAGTAAAGATAACTTCTCCCTCCTGGGGTGTGGGGTCCGCATCCTGGACCACCTGCAAAGCTCCCACAGTCCGGACAGCAGGGTCCAAAGTGACTGAACTTTCATTTACTGTCGTGTCGCTTGCACCTGTGATCTGGTTGGTTGGTGGCCCTCCCAGAGAGCCCTCGAAGTCGGTGGGCAAGTCGTCCATGCAGTCGGCATTGGGCTGATGGGGGTAGAAGAGGACCTGTTCTTAGTGCACATCATGAACTTGGAGATGAAATGTCTACAGCCTAAATATTTTGTCTCAGTAAAAAATAAGTTCTTTACTATTTACTTTTGGGCCATTTTATTTAAAAAGATTCCAAACATAGTTTCTGTAATGTTAACGTGAAAAGATCTTCCAAAATTTTCTTTCCAAAGGTTCCTTTTAGATCTAGGTATAAATTTTTAATTCCAAGAGTAGTACTATCTCTACATTTAAATAATTACTTAGGGAGAATACATGATATTATTTATAAAGGTAGCACTTCCTTACATACAGTGTTTATACCCCACGTAGGGTATAGCTGGCAGCCTGATAATTATCCCCAAAGACTCATGCATTATTTACAAATATACTAGTGTTATGAGAGTGGGAGGGGGACAGAATCTGAGCCATTATAAATTGTTCATTAAAGATACACACATACACACAAACACACACAAAAGCACAGGGTAAGACTATTCTTTTAAAAACATAAGCCAAAAATCAGCTCTAGAAAAATATTCCTATGTCCTTCATATGGAAGGATAAAGTCTTAGAATCTTAAAACTAGGGTGAAACTATCTTGTTCCATTCATCACAGAACTCTTCTTTTCCTTCTCAATATCACCGACAGCTCCCCACTGAGAAACACAGCAATGGGAGCTCCCTGCTTTGCAAGACAGTCCATTTTGGCCAGCATTGGACTCTTTTATTATTGGACAAAATCATCATCTTTGCAAGTTTTACTGTTTCGTTTTAGTTCAGCTGTTTGAAGCCATGGTGAATATATTTTAGCTCTTCCACAAACAGCTTTAAAAATTGTTTTCAGTTGTTACGTCTCTACATGAACTCATAAAAATTATTTTTAGAAGGTGGTGGTGGAGGGGTCTGGTCTTAAGAAATGTTAAGAATAGCTGTTATTTTTTTTTTTGATGTGGTCAGAACTTCAGCTTTGTCATGAGAGATGATAATTACGTGGTTTTACACTCCCAATATATGCAGACCTTGATGGTCACGATTAGGTGAGGGGAATTCTGGGTTGATACTGATTGAATTAACATCACAATATTGCATTCGAAGTTTATTAGAAGAGAGAACCCAGATCTCATGATCTCCTAGAGAGCACAAAGCAAGAAATCCTAAATGCTAGACGCTTGTCCTAGTCTTTTGCTCTTAAGCTACGTAAATCAGTCTCCTGAGTGCCACTCCTGGGTTTCCAACAGGCAGCTGGAAATCTCCATCATCCCACAAACTCCTCAGATTCAGCCCATTCCTTTCTTCCCTGCATTCTCTCTTCTTCGTGCTTTCTTTAGCTCTTAGAAGTGAGCCAATTCATTGAAACTCAATTTGTCAAAAGTTCATTCCTAGAACAACCGATTCACCAAATTTACTAGATTTACTGACTGTGATCTTGGACAGGAGCAGGTATGTTTGTGAACATTCTTTCCCCATCGCCAATTTCCCTACCTCCTTGCAATCTCGTCTTCAGTTTGTCTTTACTATCTTACCAGAGCATTCTTTTTTGAAAAAGCACAGGTATGATTCTTCTCTTCTCCTAAGGAAGGAAGTCCACGCTCCCTCACATGTCAGAGCAGATGCTCTAGAGTTGAGCCCTGGCTTACTTTTCTGGCTTCGCCTTCAGCCTTTGGAAACAAAGAGCGCAGCACACCTTCCCTGTTTCAGTGCATTACCTCATGCTTTCCCTCTGCTCAGGACGACACCTGTCCCAGTCACCCTTCCTTTCACACCCCGAGGTCTCGAACCAACCCCTGGTGAATTCCCAGTCACTCTTTAATTCCTGGGCCAAATGTCCCCTTTTCTAAGAAGTGCTCCCTTCCAGGTAGTCACCTTTGACCTTGTAGCACTTTAGGTGTCACTTCTCCCACGCTGGTATGGTCATTTGTTAATGTGTTGGCCTCACTCTGCTGGGCCGTGTGCACTGTGGAGTGAAGCAGCCACGCCACATTGATCCTGGATTTCAGCCCCACCCCCAACACAGTGCCACTAACAATTACTACACGCTCAGTGTCGATTTGGAAATTATATCTGAGTCTCGGATATTCGCTCTAAAAACTTGTGCATGTTAGTATCTGCCCTAGATCAATTAAGGGAGGATTTGATACAATACTTAAAAAACTTTAAAGTTCTGTGCAAAGGTAAGATATGCTATGTACAGATGTTTATTAGGCAAAACCAACTGAGTAGGTGGGTATCGGGGAGAAACAGACTTCACAAGGGGGGGCACTGTGGTTATTCTTTCAGCCATAAACACCTGAATATGATTATATGCAATAACAATTGACATTTTTTCAAAATGTTGATCCTGGTTGTTGACATTGTCCTTTTATTTTATGTAATTTCTCAATTTTGATGCACCGTGTGTTTTGCTTTTAGTTTGTGGGCCAGTAGGAAAAGTGTCACATCTTGAACAGAGCAGGTAGGGGGTGAAAGAGCTAATCAGCTCACTGAGACTGTCAATGATCCGAGCACGAATAATTTGGCTTGGATATCATATTTACTAGACCAACTTTTCAGAACTCAACAGATTTATATTCACTCTACATGGTTCAGCAAATAGAATAATATTTTGAAAAGAAACCCCATTTATATATTTCTAAGAGAAGTCACAACCATAATGTTTTAAAAAGGATGTCAAATGCTATTTATAAGTGAACTCTGCATGAGTATAAAGACTCAGGTTAGCATGGGGAACTCCTCAAATAAGGCAACTGCTACATAGCTAGAGATTTGTGAATACACCAGCCACACAGGATTTTTCTATTCAGTAATCATCATCACCCTATTCATATCAGGATAATAGCAATAGGAGTGGGTGTTTGCTGGCCTCTGAAAGACCCGGGTGATATGGTACCTTCGAGAATTCACTGAAACTGTTCTGTCATCCTTCAAAGACAGACCTCGATCTGACTGGATAGAAAGGAAGGTGACACACTGTAATGTAGATAAAAGGATAAAAACACTTCTGGTAATAAAGGACTCTGCCTCCTTTCAATTTGGTATTATATTTTTCTGGGCAAAATTTAATGGAAAAAGATATCCAATGTTATGGGAGTTTCACGATCTGTGAGTTGTGCTCTCATTCTTCAGCTCATTGTACAGAAATCACTTGCAAAACGAAAATGTCCCCCACTCTTGGCTTTCAACTTAAATTTATTTGTCTTATAGCACAGGCAGGCACAAGGACACTCAGTGAAGAACAACAAAAACAAAAAAAAACCAAAAATAATATACCACCTGTATAATCTAGTGGATGAGGATTATAACCAAGTTGTTTATGAGTCAACACCATTCAAAGGAGAGCCAGGTGAAATTCATAAATATGATTCTGTGACTGGCACGTTCAAGACTCTGAGGGCTATAATTTATTGAGCACTTAACAGATAATAAGGGATACAGAGATGATGTACCAACAGACATCAACTTTCAGAGAGTGGCAGGCCCATTTCAATTTTCTTTGAATAAGAAGAAATGGAGTACAAGGAATACAGGAAAAATTCTAAGATGATTTCTTTAAGCTGCATTAAAAAGGGTTGGGTTAGATATAGGAAGCGTTTTCTAACTGAGAAGGCTGTGAACTTGCCCAATGAGACGGAAAGTTTTAAGAATGGAACGGACGTCATCTCGCTGGTATAATTTAGGTGTAGTGTTACCCAATGGCAGAAGGATGGAATGGAACAACATCCCAAATTCCTCCCAGATTCTGACTTTGTCATTCTCTAGGACAAAAACAGAAAAGCCTTGGGAGGCACAGAGGGTAGCCATATGCCTTGGTGCTTTGGGAGAAGTAGCACATGACACATGCCTCATTCTTCATGGAGGATGTTCTGTTCTGCGGGGCGAGCTTGGATATGTGTCGTGTTCTTGTTCAGCTGGCCTTTAAAAATTCTTGGCAAAATCCAAGAGATGCTACTGATGTTTATTTTCCTAAGAGTTGAGTGTGAAAAGGAAAATCCTTATCCAGATTTGATAGGCATCAAACCATGACTAGAATGCCCAACTGCTGAAAGTTAAAATGTTACTAATTTTGGAAATGAGCCAAAAGGCCACCAAATAATTCTATTTTAAAAATAATTAATAGAAATATTTGCAACTCATTTACAAGCAGCTTCTGGAGAAGTTATACCTTCAGGGGAAAAGTCTGTAGTCAAATACTATTTAGTACAAAATTTAACTATAGGGGCTTGTTTGGTTTCATTGTCCTGACCAGAGAGCAGTGGGACTGACACTTAGGATCTCTGAAAATATCCTGAGCAATAGAAACTAGGTCAAATGATGCGACTGTCTCCCTTTGATTGGGAGAATTGTGAGGATTCTAGATTTTGGAGACCATAGACACACATACACACATGCGAGCACACACATACATACATTTCCCCCTCCCTTGAAACAGTAAGTTACAGCCAGAAATGTGAAAAGTGTAAAAACTGAGTTCGATTTTTAAAGTCACCAGTATCTGGTAGAGATGTTGGGTTTTTGCTAATGTTTCATGCTCACTGAAATTGATTTTCACCTTGAATGCATTATGCATTTATGACTCTGGTCTGAAAATTTAATACATTGTCTTGAAAATCTAGCTCAAAGCTATAGTCGCACAGGTTGATTTGTATTTGGAGTATCAACTGTGTAAATCAGCACACAGCTGGCAGGGAGACAGCTGGCGCAGGGTAGAAAATTCAGGGTAATGCTTCAGTGTGCCCCCTCCAACAGCGCCACTCTGATATTCCTACAATAATTAGCCCTTTGGCACTAAAGAAAACCTTTGATATGGGATCTGATCCTTTCTTCTTCAGTGACATCTTGGGACTATTAACATTCTCTTTATTCTCTGCCCTTAGTAGTGAGGAGTGACAATAGGGAGGTTGCAGCAAAGCGGAGGGGACAGAGGAGGCTGGCATCTGTATTCTGTTTGCCTGGCTCCTTTTAGACAGTGCCTCACGGTTTCTCACATCTCTGTGTAGTCCTCGGATTTGGTGGCCTGCCTTGCTTCCTGCCCTCCTCTGCATAGAGGGGGTAACTCACAGCAGCTGGTGTCTCCCACCCACCAGGTTGTGGGCTTCACTTGATACAGTCCTGGGAAAGTCTTTCCCTGGAGCATGAAGCCAGCTGGAGGCATTCTCTCTGTACTGGGGGAGAGACTAAACTTTATACAACATGTAGCTGAGGAAACCAGCTTGATGGTAGTGCTAGGATTCAGTGGCTCTGGTTTCCTGTGCACTCAAGGTCTCCCCAGAGATCTGAGTTAAGCAGAGGCTTTGACCCTGATTCTCAGCCACTGTTCTCCCCATCACTGCAGGGGCAATGATGCAAAAGGTGGGCAATGTGTGACTGGCCTGTCATGCCTCTGCTGGTGGCCCACCTTCCTCACCTCCCGCAGCCCAGAAGAGAAGACGACGGGCTGCACACGCTGTACTCTGACTCACAGACAAATACGACGGACGTGGTGAAAGGGTTGTGATGTCCTCAGATTGAGAAAAAGTGAGAGGACAAATGTTTCCAGACACGAGTGTTCTCTCGGGGCCTCCTAAGATGATGCAACTGCTACGTGACTCAGAGGGGACATAGAAAATCCAGGTAGGATGTTTTCTCCCTGCCTTGGGGGCAACGCAGAAAGACAGACATTACGAGGCTGTAGGCTGTGCTGTGCTTACCGGGATCCCTAGGGCTTTAAGAATGTTCATCTTGCACATGGGGCAGGTGCGATGATCTAGAAGCCAGGGGTCAACACAGGACTTGTGGAAAAGATGCCTGCAATGAGAACCATACATCTTAGAGCGGTGGTAAGTGCAGAGACGGCCTAGTCCACCATAGCCCAGCAACTTGTCCAAGGTCATGCAACTGCTCAGTGGCAGAGCCAAGACTTGAACCTCCAATGCCTAACTCCTGGGCCAAGTGTTTCCTGTTATATCCTGTGATGATACAGTTAAATGTGTCTGGATCCCAGGAATGTCCTATAAAATTTGCAAATGAGTCCTCCAAGTTTCTGTAAATGTAGAGAAAGTAGAAATTGAAAGATTTTTCTCTTTTTCAATGGGAAGAATGTTTAGTGGAAAGAATGCAAGTGGGGAAACTTGTGCAGACCTTGCAGGATGACTTAATGATGCTACTTTTTAAAAAAATCTAGAATTCTTTTCCCACAATCAGAAGACAACTGGAAAGTAAAGGATAATTTCCACTAATATTTGGGGTCTAACACAAAAGAGATAAAGAGCTCTAGGAAGTACTGAATAACACAAGTGACACTTTAAGCTGTTACGACTGCTGGTTGTCAAATCAGAAACCAGCGCGAAAGTCTGGCTTGTTTTACTGTGGTTGACCATTACTGTTTGTATAGGTGATGTGCTCTAATATATCACCACTCGCATGTGCCCATCATTGGGAGCCTTTGTCCACATGGCAGAAGGTAGGGGCATTTGTTAGGTGCAGGAAGGCTCCCTAATTGAACTTTCTCTCAACTGGGCTAGCAAGAGCCTACTCAGAAATGTCAGGAGCTGCTTGAGTCAGAGCTCTTCCTCTTCCTCTCAAAACTCCAGACCACAGGCGGAAGCAGTCAGAATTTCCTCCATGGGGCAAGAAGAGGGAGAATGGTCTGTCTCAAGCATGAGGGCTTCCTTAGGACGTTCCATCCATGCCTGACTCTCTCTTTCTCTCTTCTCAGTGAGGCAATTTATCTTTTTTACTATTTCCACCCTGCTGCCTCACCCTCTTTTGTTCTAACTGTTCCAAAATCTTCATTTGCTTTGTGTTAGAGAGGTTTGGGCTCAAATGCTTAAAACGTTACCCCCAAATTAAAGAGTTCAGTAAGTACCACTCTTAAAATTGAAATTAAGAAGAACTCAAATGCCAAGGATGGGATTAGCTGTATTCAGGATATGATTTGATTAGGGATTAGAAAAAGGAGTTGAGGCTACCAGGATGTGTTGTTATGTTTCCAGATTATTGTTTAGGATGCCCTGTAGATTTACTCCTTCGAAGGTATATATCTCACTCATTCATTCCTTTATCCATGCATTCATTCAACAAATCATATATACCAAGAAATGTGCTCAACACAGAATGAGCATGACGTGGCTCCTTCCCTTAGAGAGTCTAGCAGGAGAGGCATTAATGAAATTATATATAAACTACTGAGTGGCAACAGTGCTAAGTTCTTCATTAGAAAAACAGGGTGTTTGGTGGGGAGGGGCTCATAACTGGGAGATTTATCCTAGTTCCGGTGCTCAGGTTTCCCTAGCAAAGTAACAGAGCTGAAACCAGAGGCTACATTGACATTGTCCACATAAGGGGAATGGTGGCGGGGGGCGGAGAAAAAGTTTGTTCTAGGCGAAGTGAATGGCTCCTGCAGAAGCCCAGCGCTGGGTACTGGGAGGTGACCAGTCCCAGCACAGCAGAGTGAGGGAGAAGCAACGAGAAGGGAATGTCTGGGCACTCAAGCTGGATAAAGCCACTCCTACACCCCACGAAAACAATATTGACCTTCCTGTGTTCAGGCGCTATACCTACGAAACAAGTTCCTAATCTGAACTTGCTCACCAGCTGGTGTTGCTCCTGGGAAAAAGTCAAATAATCTGGTCCCCTTGACAATCCCTGGGAGGCAGGGCTCTGCTGTGCTTTCTGCACACGTGCCGGAGTTAGAATGACAGCATGGTTAGCTGTTTCAACACTCAAATCAGTCACACAATTTCCCCGATCTCAGTTGCCTCGTCTGTAAGATGGACATCTATCTACCAAGGCCTCGAAGGCTTTCCCTGAGGTCCCAATCCACAGAAGCTGCTGGTTATCCTCAAACACCTTCAGTTATTTCTCTCTATGCACCGGTCATTCCTGCATCTCCTCTGCGCTGGGTAGTTTTTATGTGTCAGTGTGGCAAGGCTATAGCAGCCACTGTTCAATCAACACTAATCTAGGTGCTGTCATGAAGGGGTTTTGTAGATGTGGTTTACACTGACAATCAGTTGACTTTAAATAAAGGTGATTGTTCTTAATAATCCGGGTGGGCCTCATCCAATCATTTGAAAGGCCTTAAGAGCAAAGCAGAGCTGTCCCTGAGAAGAAATTCTGCCTCAAGATTGTAGCCTCAGCTCCTGCCCAAGAGCGTCCAGCCCGCGGGCCTGCCCTGCGACGTCAGACTTGCCAGACCCCACAGTCGCATAAGCCAATTCCTTGAAAAATCTATCCGTATCTATACCTCTACTTCTATTTCTGTGTATCTCCCACTGGCTCTGTTTCTCTGGAGAATCTGGACCAATTTATCCTCCAATTAGAATATAAGCTCTATGAGAGCAAAATCCTTGTTTGCTTGAGTCACTGTAGCGTCCCCAGCATCCAGAATAGCTCCCGGCACACAGCAATTGCTCAAGAAACATGTGCTGCGTGAACAGACGGACACTTATGTATCCAAGGACCCAGCGCTCCTCCCTGCCTCCGCACAGTCGTTAGGTCTCATTCACTCGCTCTTCCTGAATTTCTGTCACATCGCCTCCCTTTCTTCTCAGCGCCGCTCCATCCTTCGTCAACTCGTCATCTTTCCTCTGTATCACCGCAGGAGCATCTAAACTGCTCTCCACGCGCCCGTCTTTTCCTGTTCTCTTCATCCCACTCATCGTTGCCAGATATATCTTCCTAAAATATAGCACTAGTTACGTCAGCCGCTGGTCCCATTCTGTTCTGTGCTAGGAGCTGGCACAAAGATGAATAAGACGAGGTCCGGCCCCTTCCAGGCAGTCCCACAGCCCTGCAGTGATTCCCTGATAACGACTAAGGCAACGCCACCAAAGCTCTGCAAGACTCAGCTCCTCATTGGTGAAGTTTTATCTCATAGGAATGGGGTTCGCGACTGAATGAGTGTGTGTGCGTGCATGTGTGTGTGTGTGTGTGTGTGTGAGAGAGAGAGAGAGAGAGAGATGGAAGGAGGGAGGGAGGGAATGATGCCCATAAAGCTTAAAACTAAGTCCTGGTACTCCTTAATTATAAACCACCATCTGCCTTCTTAATACCATTGTATTGCATCTAATTTTTAAATACTATGTGATTACTATGATTTCCACTCTTTAGTGTAACCTTTCTAACATGGAAAGCAAGTAACTGCAAATTAAAAAAAAAAAAATCAAAGGGAGAACTAAGGGCAAAAAAGAAACAGTGCTAAAATGACACACGGGGCAGTCAGACTATTATCAGCTAACACTCATTCATTCCTAGCATTGTATTTCACGTGTCGACCATCAAATACGAAAAGTATAGCCCTATATGTAATTGGGATTGCAAACACTTTTTTTTCTGCCTTATTTTTTTCAGACTTTTACGGGGGTACATATGTTTTGGTTACATAATTCATTTTTGTACAATTTGAGTGGAAGTTGTGTGTGCAAACAATTTTTTTTCTCCTGATTGGAAAAACAAAATAAAAGTCACTAGGCTAAATAAATAAACAAAGGAGCAGGGAAAGAATCTGGAGTTAACTGAAATGCACCAAGAGTTCAGTAAACATCTCAATGCAAAGTCAACGTCAACGCATCTTATTCGTACGATTCACACGGAGCACTGGCCCTTCCCATGTTTTAACAAGCACTGTATGAGAAAGTACACGGAGAACAACAACAGGACAAGGTATTCTACCTCTTAACAATTCTGACAGTTTGGAAATACAACAAAGGGCTGACCAAAACTGATCTCTTTGCTCATTCACCAAAGGGAAGCAAGCATTTTAAAGAGAGTTCTTCAAACCCCCGAAAAAAGAAGATGCAGAGAACTGCATAATGATGCTGAGGTGGTTATGATAATAAGTTCTCACGTTTTTTAGCAGTGATGCCAAGACAGGGTAAACTAATTTCCACATCTATTGATTCTTGTTTTCTGTTCTTTCACCTACATGTGTGATTCTCTCCCCAATTAAATGACATTTTTTTTTTCCCCAGCTGGAGAAGGCAGGCGGCTGTTCTGTCCTTTGTATCTCATTCACTTTCATGGCCCTGTTAGAACCTACCACCCTGCAACTGAGATTAGCATCCTGTGGTTTTCCCTGTGGCACCAAGGCAGGCTGTGTCATTCTCCTTAGTGACATGGTTATTAAAGAATGTGACTCACTCGGGTACCCAAGAATCCCATACTCGCAGGCAACATTAACTATTTTAAAAAGATATCCAATGCTTCTATGGGTGCATGAAAGTTTCTTCAGAGTCTCTGAATCTTATTTGCAAAATTGTCAATGAAGTAAAAGTGATTTTTTAATTAATGAACACTACAGACAATATCTACCAGTTATTGTATCCCTACTATGTCCCAGGCATGGTACAGATATAATTAATTCACAACAGCCCATATGAGGCAGAAATTATTATTCCCATTATATGGAGGAGAAAGCTGAAGCATGATAAAGTAAATTCTCCAAAAAGCTGGTAAGCTGCAGAGCTAAGATTCAAACCCCATCCTACAGCCAGTGTTTTCTCCCAAAGGCACACTCCCCTCTCCCTCCTCAAGCTATCATTGGTAAGGGGGTAGTTGGCGGTATTCAAACTTTTATTCTTTCCTAACGTATTTTTTGTGCTCCAGCTTCAAGCTCTTCACCTGTCTGAGCCTTAGCTTCTTCATCTATAAAATGAGGATAATACCAATGCACTCACTGATACTGTTCATCCAATGTGCCAGCTCTCCATCTTCCAGGCACATGGGAAGATGACAATCTCTCCTGGTGGTAGCTACGGCCACGTGACTAATTCTGGTCAGTAAGTTATGAAGAGAAATAACTGATTTCACTTCGAGCCATGGCATTTAATCATTGACCTGGACCTGTCAATTCACAACGTTTGAGGTGGTGACTGCTTTGTCAGCCCAACTGCCATGAGCAGGCGCACACCGTTGATACATAACAGACACAAAGCACAAGTAGGAAGTCTGTTGTTGTGTTAAGCCACTGAGAGTTGGGTTGTTTTTGTTGTTGTTATTACATCAAAACTTAGCCTATCTCGACTAGTAAAATACCTCATGGGACTGTGGTAAGGATTAAGTGTTTGTTTATCAAGTGCTTATTTAGTAAGTGCTTATTAGTAAGTGTTCAGTGGATAATAGCAATATTAACTATTTTAACTGACATGCAAAGTTACTTTCACTCTTTGCTGATGATATGATCTTATATCTAGAAAGCCCCAAAGATTCTGCCAAGAGACTACTGGAACTGATAAATAAATTCAGCAAAGTCTCAGTTTACGAAATCAGCATATACAAATAAGTAGCATTCCTATACACCAACAATAGTCAAGCTGAGAACCAAATGAAAGACTTGGTACCTTTCACAATAGCAACAAAGAAAATAAAATACCTAGGAATATATTTAACTAAGGAGGTAAAAGACCTCTACAAGGAGAACTATGAAACACTGAGGAAGGAAATAGCAGAGGACGTAAACAGATGGGAAAACATACCATGCTCATGGTTTGGCAGAATCAACATTGTTAAAATATCTATACTTCTGAAAGTAGTTGGGTAGTTGATCTACAGATTCAATGCAATCCTTGTTAAAATAACAACATCATTTTTTGTAGATCTAGAAAAAATAATTCTATGCTTCGCATGGAACCAGAGAAGACCCCCTATAGCCAAAGCAACCTTAAGCAAAAAGAACAAATTGGGAGGCATCAATTTGCCAGACTTCAAGTTACAGGCCACACATAGGTACAAATAAACTGATACAGAGTGCAGCAAAGGGACCAGTTTCTTTATGAGGAACTTAGGAAGCTATGGCCTCTAGTAAGGCCTTCTGCACAGCCTACAGGATGGGAAGAACTTCAAAGTGTGAAGACTGGAGGAAAGAAATCCAAAGAGAAGGGATTTACATGAGTCAGGATATAAAGGAAGGACAGGCTGAGTCTCCCTAATCTGAAAATCTAAAATCAGAAACTTTTTAAGTGCTGAAAAACTGAAATGATGCTCACAGGAAATGCTCAAATTGGAGCATTTCAGATTTTGTATTTTTGGATTAGGGATGCTAACTTGTAAGTAAATGCAAACATTTGAAAATCCAAAATCCGAAACACTTCTGGTCCCAAGCATTTTGGATAAGGGATACTCAACTTATATCATGATAAGTATGGGAAACTCAGTTAGGTTGAAATGGAAGCTATTTTAAGTGTAAGAATAGAAAATAAAGTTGGAAGAGATGGCTGCAAATCAGCATTCTGAATAATCTAGATGGACTGAGTAGGAACGAGGTATGAATGGTGAGGAAAGTCATCATGAACCTGAGCCGTACTTTCTCTCATTCTTCCTGATGATGAACTTCTCATCATTATTTCCTTCTGTATCATTTCATCTTTCAATGTCTCCTACACAGAAAGTCCTTGGAAGAGTGTTGTCTAGTCACTTCGGTGCTTGGCGAGCAGACTCCTGTCCCTTCCTTCCTTATACTCCATCCCACTGGCCCAACGCCTCGCTGTGGGGATAATTCTGCTCTTGGATTTGATCTGAAATGGTCAATTATGAAAAACTCCATTTCCCTGATCCTCCTATTTAGGTTATGTAAATGTCATTTAAGAGAAAGAAAAAGACGAAAAGGGAAAAGAGATCTGTATACACAGAACCAGTAGTACCCATACTCTGGCCAATATGATAGCAGTTTCACCTGATGAGTGAGTGAGAGAGAGAGAGAGAGAGAGAGAGAGAGAGAGAGAGAGAGAGAGAGAGAGAGAGAATATGTAGCAAAATAAAGTAAGTAAATTACTGGTCACTGTTTCCAGGCCCACAATGACAAGCTTGGAAAATAAAATCTAGAGAATGTGGACAGGAAGTAAACTCCTTAAAGCTCAGCTAGATTTGGTTTCAATTCCTTGGGCTTCTTAGACATTTGGCTTTGAGTCAGGTGAGGGTTCCTGAGGCAGAATTTTAGCCAAGACCACATCATCAGAGAGCTGACTATACACGCATCCTGAGCAGGGATGAGGTGGCCAAGGTGTGAACTCCACAGCCCACAGTGACACAGTGGAAATAGCACTGGCTTAAAACTCAGAAAAAACCTGGCTTTGCTTTGGGCCCTGTGACCCACCTCTCTGAGTTAAGATTTTCTTTTAGTAAAATGAAGGGGCAATAATGGTGCTTGCCCTATCTATATTATAGGCTGTTATGAAATATAAATTAGACATTATATATAAAAGTGCTTTGTAAACAGCAGAGTGCTTTTCAGAGTTAAAGCATTATAATAAACCCTTTATTTCACCCAGTTCTCCATTGTATTTAAATAGCACAAAAGAATAACCAACAAAACTAAAAATCAAAAAAAAGAAAACCCTAAGAAATGTATCTTTTTAAGCTACAGTGGAAGAAATTTAATGCTTTGGGAATACAAGTTAGGAGGGAACTGTAGGACCCTGCTTTTATAGCGTGGCTCACTCCTTGGGGTTCTGGTGGAGGGAGGCTCTGTGCTCAGAACTTGACTCTGGTCTAATTATCTAATTTGGCTGGGGCAGTGAAGCCAATTGGCGTTTATCCCGTGTGTCTACTTGATTAATATTACAGGGGATCGGGACATTTGAAGCCAGAATGCCAAATTTAACAAGGTTATTATAGTGCAAGACTTCTTTCCTAAGGCAGCATTTGTTCTGCTGAAAAGACAACTGAAATGAACACATCAGACAGCATTTACCAGCCCTGCCGTCTTCTTTCATGTTTCCTTCCTTTAATCCCTTAATTAAGTGATATCTAATTATCGGCAGTTTACACATGTTATGTTGTATACATAAAAATCTGAAGCAATCAAAGAAAATGATTAGAAAACACCATTAGCAAGCTTTGAAATTATTATGTCATTTTGACTGACGTGTAAAGTGAACTCT
>RJWJ010025234.1:0-24078 GCA_004363605.1 Indri indri
TTCTGCTTCGCCTTTTCCGTGGGCCGAGTGCAGAGGGAAGCAGGCAGGAGCACGTCCGCCCCTCTCGAGCCTGCAGCCTGTCTTCCTCCATGTCCTCCGCCAGCCTCAGGGCTCTGCACCTGCTTCCGCTCTACAGATAAGCAGTTGTCCTCTGAACCAGTCATTTTGAGCTGGGTCTCCCCAAGCCTCAGGCACGGTGTGGGCGGGTACAATGGCATTGCCTGGCCTCAAGGCCTGGGCAGTGCCTTGGGAGCTCAGAGAGGCTCCTGGCTGCGGGACATGCTGCCGCCAGTGTGGTTCGGCGGATCCCAGCCAGAGCTGACCTTCTGTGTTTGCCCCTGCCCTTGCGGGACGTCTGTGCTGTTTTGACAGGTGGGAGAGACAAGCAGGCAGGTGCTGCTCCCCTGACATAGAAGAAGCAGGACTGGCACGGCCCTTCCTGGCCTTGCAGACGCCGGCCTGCAGCCCATGCCCGCCGTGTCCTCGAGGCTTCTCCCGCTTTGCTGCCCGTGCTGCGGAGGAAGGTGGAGAGTTGACAGAAGGTGCCAGTGTCAAAATGAAAATAGTTGTTAATTTCAGGCAGTATCTAACAAGGTTTGTTCTAGCAGCTTAATAAAAAAGAACTCTTCAATGAGAACTGAAAAATAATCTTTAAAATTCTAAACCTCTCATTAATTTTGCATTTAATTATTATTTTTTAAATTAGGACCCCAGTCTGAGGCTTTGGAGGTTGACGTTTCATCTCTAAGAAGTCAAAGGTGATGCCAATGATGCTGTGGTCTAGTTAAATTCTAAATTCAGTTAAGCATTGGTTCGGTCAAATAAAAGATTCATTCCACGTGGCACTGGTGATACTTTGAGAGCTGTGCTCATTTTGCTCGAAGTTCATACCTCTCTGTTGCCGACCATAGAGACCAAGTGATTATTGCAACATCAGCTCAGCTTTTCTGAGAGGAAGTATGGATTTCCTTTCCATCAATTTGTACTAGTGTATGAATGCTCTATAATGAATTTTATGACATTTTACTCCCTAGGAATATTTTAGCCTTAATCCATACATGATAATTTTATATTAAATCGTGAATCTCTGAAGTGTTCAATTATTGACATTTAGTAAGCAAAATATGACAAAGCAGTGCCAGTGAGGCCACTGGTCTGCCCTGAGAAACCCCTGCCCAATGCGGGGAGTTCCTAATCCCCCACCTCCAAAACACAGAGGCTCGGTTCAAATATTTAAGAGCCAGTTGCCTTCTGATGGTCTAACTGACCAACACAACTGATTTAAGAGACAAATCCAGGGAAGCAGTGTTATCAGTAGGGCAGGATAGGAACCGATGTGTGAAGGGGGAGGTCGTTCTCACCTTGTAGGGGACAGTGAAGCACTGAGATCCCGTGAGGGAGTGAGCTGCTTCTCTTGAGGGCTGGGGCCCAGAGGGCTCCTGAGCACACCTGAGTGGGGGGCTTCCCGACCCCACGGCCAGGGAGCCAGCGGTCAGTGCCGTGTCTGTCACTAATTCACCTCACACCCCTGTGCAAGCGATGCTTGTCCTCTTTCCCCACCCAGGGCATGGCCATGAGAAGTCGCCCATCCACACGTTCCATCGCAGACATGAGCCTCTGATAGTTGTATCATATTAGGTGGAACTATGACCTTGTTATTGTCCTTATTTGGAGATTAAGTGTGCTTTAAGGAGATGTGTATCGGTGCCAAGCTGACAAAGGCTGGACTTGTGACGGTTAATTTTAGGTGTTAACTGGATTAAGATTAAGGGATACCCAGATAGCTGGTAAAGCATTATTACTGGGTACGCCTGCGAGGCATTTCCAGAAGAAATTGGCATTTGACTCAGTGGACTGAGTAAAGAAGACCCACTTCGCCCCATGTGGGCAGGCACCGATCCAATTGGCAAAGGGCCACAATAGAGCAAAAAGGCAGAGAAAGGTGAATTCTCTCTTCTGGAACTTGGGCAACCATCTTCTCCTGCCCTTGGACATCTGAACTCTACATTCTCCAGCCCAAGAACTCCAGGACTTGCACCAATGATCCCTGAGTTTCTCAGGTCTTTGGCCTTAGATGGAGATTACACTATCAGCTTCCCTGACTTTGAGGCTCTCACACTTAGACTGAGCTACGCTCCCGGCTTCCCTAGTTCTCAGCTTGTAGATGGCCTACCATGGGACTTCTTAGCCTCCGTAATCACAGGAGCCAATTCCATAATAAATATTCTCTCATCTCTCTTTCTATATCCTATTGCTTCTCTAGAGAACCCTCACTAATACAATGTTTCTTATGAACAATAGCATATTATGTCTTCTCTGGTCTGACTTGACTTTATAGACCATTTTTGTCTTGTCTGACCACACTACTGCTTTTTAACACTCTTATAGTTTCCATTGGTTTTCATCATTGTTCCTTCACATCCTTATGATACTGAAACTTAGATCATAAGATTTAAGCAACATTCTGAGGGGGACCTCAGATGGTGGACTAGGAAGCCTCAGTTTTTGTTCCCTATAAGATACACTGACTTAACAATGTACAATCAAAATACCTTTATGAGAACATCAGAAACCGTTTAAGAAATTTCAATACACCAGGTGAGTGCAAAGCCTAGAACAGCTGCACTGAAATGAGTAAGAAGAGCTGTTTCACTCTACATGTGATCACCCTTCCCCCAAGTCAGCACAGCTCAGTGCCCACCTAGGGGCTTTTCTCTGGGTTGGGGGGAGGTGAAGTGTGGGGGGTGGGGAGGAGAGAAGAGTGGGACATGTGCCTGACATTCCACACCTGACTTGGAGTGCTGAGAGAACCAGCATAGTTTGGATGTCTGGGGGCTGCTGAAAGCAAGCGGGGAGGGCATCCTTCCAGAAGACCTGCAATACTACAGATAGAGGCCAACTGCCATTGAGAGAAGGTGCCCAACTTCATCCTGGGAAAGGTGAGAGAAAATGGAACTTGGATCAGACATTTTGGCTTTTCAGAAAGCTGCCTGAGGGACTGATTTGGGGAGTTGATGGGGAGCGGCATACTTTGGATGTCTGGAAGCCGGCACAAAGGAGATTGGGGCGGGTTGTTACAGTAACAAAGGATCCGCAGTATTACAGACAGACACCAGAGAGAAAAAGAAACAGGCAGAAGCTTGGCTCTTGTTAATAGTTACTACAGAGGGGAATATTCTGAACTCACTCTAGCTATCATTTCTCTTAAGGCTTCTCTGGATTGGTCCCTTTCCATTTTGAGAGACTCTTTTATCCTCCTTAGCTCATCTCTTTCTCTAGCTACAATTCTTATTTCTTCAAGGCTTTCATGAAGTTTCTTAGTCAAGTACAATTTATCCATTTCCACACTTTGCATAGATAAATTCTGGTTCTGGAACTGCTTCTTCAATCGTTCCATTTCATTCATTTTTTTATGAACTTTATTGACATCTTCTTTCACTTTGAGAAGTTGAAGCTCTTTTTTCTGAAGTTCTTGAATCTTGAGATAATTATAAGTTAGAGTGCAAACAGAATTCCTTCAAGGAAGGAAAAATAGTGTCTATTTGTTATATATGTACATATATACCTTTATCTATATCTTCTTTCATTCTACAAATAATTTTGGACACAGTTACTTCCAAAAGAATAAAATAGCATATACCTTTTTCTGTAATTCATCTTTTGATTTATCTAAATCCTTTTGAATATTTGTAATCTGAGATGACTTTTCTGAAACTTTTTCTATGAATTTAACAACAGTTTCTTGGTGTCCTTTCAACGCATAGGAGCAATTTTTAGTTCCTGTTGTGTTTCCAGATCCTTTATTATTAGAACAAATAGAGAAATGTAATGATAAAAAGGCACGTTACCTTTTCTTAATGATTACTTTAAACAAAATCTTAAAAAATACATGCTGACAGTTAAAAACAACCACTATATCACCCCCAAATTAGAAAAGTACAGAAGGATATAAAGTAAAATTTCTGGTTCCTAATTGCCCCCACCTTAGTCCTGCTCCCTGTTCAACTCTGCCAACTTGCTTTTCTCCTTTCATATGTTTGGATATCTTTCTATGTGACTATCACATAAAGACTACCCTTTTATACTTGGTATTCCATTATACAGATTGTGTCTTATTCGTGGACACTTGGATTACTTCTAGATTTTGGTCACCACACATGATGCTGAAGTGAACATTGTATTTTTGCCCAAATATGTGAATATAACGCTGAGATAAATTCCTAGAAGTGGAATTGCTGCACCAACTATATATGCTGATAAATTTTTAAAAAGATATTGTTAAACCATCTCCCTAAAAGATTTTAACATTTACCTTCTCACTGACAGTATCATCTATTTCAAACAAGGGAGATTTTGTATTACAACAGCATGTTTACTGGACAGGAACAGAGAGTACAACTCACTCTCGCTATGGCTTCCTGCAGGTTTTCCTTGAGTTGGTCTCTCTCCAGTCTGAGAGTCTCCTCTACTCTCCTTAGATCATCTCTTTCTTTCACTAGATATTTCATTTCTTCAAGGTTTTCATGAAGTTTTCTGAGCCAAATTTAAGTTCTCCATTTCTCTTTTAGCCAGAGTTAAGCTTTGGTCTTTGAATTGTTTCTTCAATTGCTCCATTTCAGACATTTTTTCCTGTGTCTTACTGACATCTTCTTTTAAGTTAAAAAGTTGATATTTATTTGCCTTATGTTGTTGAATCTTAAGATAATCATAAAATAACACATTAGGATGCAGATAATTTTTTAGGGACAGATAAAGAATAGTTTTCAAACTGATTAAGAAGATAGTCTACCTAGGTTACTGTCACTGATACCCCGCATAATTCCACATAGAATTTAATTTTCGTTTAAAGTACAACATACATTAAGTGCACTAATCTTAGGGGTATAACTCAATTATCTGTGACATATTATATGGCTATGTAACTACAACCCAGATTAAAACAGGGAACATGTCCAGCACTCCATAAGGTTTCTGTGTGTCCTTTCTTAGAGGGAGCCACTATTCTGACCTTTATCATCCTGGCTTAGTTTTGCCTGGTTTTGAACTTATATATCACAATATATGTATCCATTCTCTTACTGATAGCAAAAAAACTGAAAACAATTCAAATGCCTATTTTTGAATAAAGCTGGTATGAATTTTCCTGTACATGTCTTTTTGTATGCACTCTTTTCTCTTGGGTACATCGCCAAGGAGTCAAAATGCTAGGCCTTAAAGCTGGCTACATTCAGCATTAGTAAATACTGTTATGCTGTTTTCCCATGTGGCTGAACCATTTTACATCCCCCCAAATTTGAGACACAGATAAATCAGACATCCAATCAAATAAACAGTTTACAGAGGAGGAAATGAAGGCTCAAAAAATTGCATAATATTCCAAAAGTCATATGTGGCTAAGTGAAGTGATGAGCCACAATTACAGCCCAGGTCTACCTGGATCTGAAGCATGTGCCCTCTGCTCCAGCTCTTGGCTGCCTTGTGGTTGAATTATCTCATGCTACCTGCTGGAATGCAGGGCAGAGCCTGGGCAAGAAACCTGGACAAGGAGACAGCCTTCGGAGTAGAGAGCACTGGCTTTCATCTTAACTTTTATCTTGGTTTAGTTCACCCCAGTGATATGTTAATAATACTGTGTGACATTGGGTGATTTAACCTCTTAAGCCCAGATTCCTTACCTGTAAATCGGACTATCATACAAATCAAAGCAGATACATTATATAAAGTGCCTAGCAAGTAAGAAGAGTAGTAATAGCTTCCATTTATTGTCATTGAGTCCACTGTGCCAGGTGGCTCATTATATACACCATCTCTTTTAATTATCACAATGACCATCAAAGTAAGTATATTTATCTTTATTTTACAGAAGAGACTTGGAATCAGGATGGTCTTTCCCAGAGTCTTGCAGTCCTATAAGTGTCATAGTCCTGCTGTCTATGTTGGTCTATTTGATTCCAAAACTTGTGCTCTCCACCACTTGACTCTCCTACCTCAATGAGCCACAAAATCAACAGGACACAAGGATGAGATCAAGAATGGAGAGTTTGACGGCAGAGTCCTGGATGGAGTGGGGAGGGAGCTCCAGGCCACAGTTAAGAGAGTGGGGCCATTGGCTGGAAAGAGGTGAAGGTGAGGAAAGCAGGACTGACCAGAGTCATGCTGGCAAGGGTGGGGATGCCCTGGGAACCGTCACAGGGTCCTCATGTCCAGGCAAGCATGGGATCAGGTAGGATGAGTGCAGGCAGGTGCCTCTGCCTCTGCATCCAGCTCTGGCGTTACCTGCTCTGTTCACTCTACAAAGTCAATTAACCTCCCTAACCCACAACTTCCTCCTCTGCAAAAATGGAAATAATAATCACCTCATTGCATTGGAGAGTTTATGAGATGATTTGAAAAGTGGCCAACCCAGTATTCGGCACACAGTTGATGAGAAATATGTTTAACGTGTTCCTAACAGATACAAACTCACTTAGTCCTCACATCATCAGTGTAAAGTAGGAAGTGGCTCTGGTACAAAGGAGCTAAGTAAGTTGCCCAAGGTCACTAGGGCTAGTAAGAAGAAGCAGTGGGATTCAAACTCAAGCAATCTTTTCCAGAATTTGTGTTCTTTAATACTTAAGTTCTACAATGACCAGAAATTTTCCCTTCCCACTGCCCTCTTCATACCTCTCCATCCTAACCATCCCCAAGAAGGCAGAGGATCCCCTTGTGGAAAGGCAGGCCCCCCCTGTAAGAGCACCCTATTTCTGGAACCTCCCCAGCCCATGAGTGTCAAGAGCCTAACAGGATCTAGGATCCTAACATTTGAGGGATAAAATAACTTGGGGACCTTTGACGGACCATTCTCTGCCTGGTATCCCTTCCTTCTTATCTGGTCCACTATAAAAACAACAAATGAGTACCCCGTGTATGTTTATGTTATTCATTAGAGTTGCTATTGCAACCTATTTGGGGTGTTTTAGCTGTCCCAGCACAGCCTGATGCCCTTTCCCACCCTTACCTGGACTTGGGGTTTGGCCCCCAGCCAGAACAGCAAAACCAGACACTGGGCCTGGTGGGTCTGACTCAGGCCCCGATGGCATTTCAAAGTTCCACCACCTTCCTTCTTTATCCACAGCTCATTTCCCTTGGGCCTCTTGGCTCTCGAAAGACAATGTGGGTGGAGGTTGGAGTGAAGGCATTTCTGGATCTTGATGTTTTTTCACAAAGGAATGAGCAGGATGCAGTCAGAAGGAGGTTTCTGCAAATCAACTGAGTGTCTCAAACAAAATTCTTTAGTGAGATAGGACTGAATGGAACGTTGTCTTTTACTGACAAGCTATTGCAATAGCTTTCATTACAACAGAAGAATATATTTTTCTGCCACTTGGTGATGCGTACATATTCCACACATCTTTTTGGGCAGCGCAGGATAGAATATTGGTACAGGTATTCTGAAGAGAGTAAGAAAATAACAGAGACCCCAGGTTAGACGTGGGAGGGGACAGGGAATGTAGCTGAGTAAGCATTCCCTCCCTTCCTTTCTGTACTCCCAGGTAGAGCCTGAGACTTAAAGACCCTTCCACAAAAGGAGCAGTCTTCTCCCAGGGCAACTCACCCCACCCCCAGCACAAACATACATTTACAGCAAAGGAGCTGTAACGGCTATACTACATTAGGGACTAAGTCACTGAGTATCAGAGATGTATAGAAATTTGGCGGTCACCTATTAAAACCAGTCATTGTACAGATGAGAAATTTGAACTCAGAGAAGTAACATTTCCTACACCATCAGCTGAATTAATGCCAGAGCTAGTGGCACTAGAGAATTCTGAGTCCAGATCTATTCTTTTTTTCCACAGCCAAGTCATAAAAGTCAATCTTCCATCCCTCCCCTTTCTCCTTCCTCTACCTCACCTCCAGTGAAATGTTGAGTATACACTTCTTTGGTCTGGCATGCAAAGTCAGGATATTTGGATTGACAGAAACCTGAATTCCTTCTGCAGGTCTTGTCAACAAATTCATCACAGGAGGTGCAAAGTGTAGATCTCCTTGTAGGATCTGGACATTATGTCAGAACCATAGTGTGAGACCAGGGGATGCCAAATAGTTGGGAGGAGAAAGAAGGGCCACTGATGCAGGTGTCTGCCTGGAGGCTGGTACCCTAGACTTTTCAGACTTCTAAGGACCCTCCCTTCTAAGTGGATCTCTCTCTGCAGAGTCTAGGTCTACCAGGGAATCTCGTCTTAGGAGTCATGGCACTATCAAGAAGTCCTCTGCCTTCTTTTCAGGCTCTGCCTGTAGCTCTGTTTTGTGAAGAGGACGTTGAGACAGACATTTAATTGCTGGTAACACTGGGCAAAGTTGGCTGAGAGAGAAGACCCAGGATCCAGTGGGAGAAAAGAAAGAAGAGGATCTCTCTTCTGAGTTACTTACCAAGACCTGGGCCTTGGTAGAGATAAACAATGCTATTGCGCTCCAATTTGCCCATCCATAGACCCCCTGGGATTCCTTAACATCTCTTCCCCTAAAGCTTCCCTCCTCACAACTTTATCAGAGTTAGAGTTGAGTGGACAGCAGCAACAGCAGGGTCCCCAGGAAGGGAATTTGCACCAGCCAGAGGCTCAGGGACCTAGACCCAACAAGCACTGTCCCTGTAGCTCCTGCTCCAGATCAGGACTTTCAGGACATTATTCCCTGACCCCATCACCCCGCTCCCTTTGCCTCTCTGCCATGGGACTCACCATCCATGGGAGACCAGCACGAAACCAGGAAGGCTCCTGGGAGCAGGAGGAACAGGAGCCAGTCCATATATGTTGGGGAAAGCTGCAGAGGGAAAGAGTGATGAGGCAGGCAATGAAGTGCCTGGAATTACTTAGTAATAATGAACTGGACAGGGTGTGGGATGCAGATGAAACTGTGGTTTCCTTCCTAGTCTCCTACTCTGTGAGGTATGTCCTGGGCTGTAAAAGGAGCTGTTCATTTACTTCTTTGGGGAGGTCCTGCCTCTAGGAGAGTGGGTGTTCTGCTTCCTCTTCCTATTCCAAAGTCAACCCAAGGCCTCAGCCAAGGAATTTGTATGTGGAAGAGGTGACCCTAGTATCAAGGGAAGACAAGATAGCTTTACTTCACAGGCATGTGGGTTCATGGCACACCCACGTGTTGGAGTCCCTGACTCAGCCATATCCTATGGCATAGGGCTGATGAAGGGGGAGACCATTCCGGTGAAGAAGAGGAAGAGCTCACTTCAGAGTTTCAGTATGTCTGATAAGAGTGGAGTTGGAGACTCCACATTCAATTATCATTTGGAAACAGGTACAGCACAAGGAACCCAAAATATAGACATATCAGATTGTTTCAAATGGTGAGACAGCCACAGAATAGGGAATCTTAGAAGAATATACTTATTAGTTCACAGCTGGGACAAATTGGAGGCAGAGAAAATAAAGAAGAGAGTTGGTAATCAATTTTCAATAATTCAATTTTACTTACATAAACATAAGCAAAGACATTGTATTGAGGAAACCATGGCACCTATTCAAAGGGAAGGCATCTTAAAGGTTGCCAGCACTCCAATATGTTTTATTCTTCTTTCATCCACTTCTCTTCCCTCTGACAACTCATTGGTTAATTCCACTTGTTCTTCTTTCCCATGTCTCTTGACTAAGTTATTTCGGGACCATTTCTGTGGACACAACCCAAGTCTAAATCTCAACTTATTTAACCTGGCTAAAAGAAGCTTCTTTTGCTAGTCTTTTAGTAGTTCTCTTTTCAAATATGAGATATAGGTGAGTTAAAACCATATCTCTTCAACCAAGAAGCCCATTCTGAGGCTCACAGCTATAGAACTAAATGCCTTTTAGAACATTTAACAGCATGGTCCACCTAATGAGGCTGGAAGCTGTTCAGAGGTAGAATCATTCACCATTGACTAGGATGACAGAAGTTATCCCTTCAGTAGCAGCAACCCTGATTCTCCCATTCAAGTACTAACCAGGCCCAACCTTGCTCAGCTACTAAGGTCAGGGGTGATCAGATGAGATTGGGCGCATTCAGGATGGTATAGCCTTAGACAAGCAACCCTGATTCTTAAACACCTTTCAAACGATTGGCATAAAAGCTTTAGAGATGTAGGGGATTGAAGACCCATACTCATTTAGTGCAAAATCTCAGCTGATGTGGTAGGGAGGGATTTGGGAGGGAGAGGAGGAGTATTCGGGGAAGACAAGGTGTATCCAAAGCATGATCAGATGCTTCAGTTCTTTCACTGAAGGATACAGATTTATTTTATTTCTTTAAGAAATAATTTACTGGTCTAAATTGTCTCTAAATTCTGAAAAGAAATGTGTAATTTGATTTGCTCTACATAACCGCTCAGGTAAGTATTCCTTGTTAACTAGCTTTGCTCAGTTGGAGATGCAGGAGGAGGAGCACAGGCTTTAATAGGCCAGACCAACAAGAGTGGGAATGCCAGCTTCCCATACAGACTATTTTACCTCTCTGAGCCTTAGTTTTCATCTGAGAAAGGAGAATTATAATACCCACCACAGAGTTGACATGGGTATCAAATGATTTTAAAAGATAATTACCACGTATATAATTATATATAATCAATATACACATACAGAAACTTAAGCCAACCCAAACCAGAAACACTACACAAGTATGAATTACTGGAGTGCTGAGACAAAATTAGGAAAAATTCCAATATCATTTTAAATATTGAACAATGAGGAGAAAAGAGACAATGGTAGCTTAGAGGAAAGGCAGGAAGAAATGGTGGAATTCGGGAAAATATTTTGAAGGCAGAGCCAACAGGACTTGCTGATAGCTTGAATGGGGAGGAGGGAATAAGGAAAGAAACAGGAGTAATCTATGATTACCCCTCCTTTTTCAGCATGAGCCACTGGAGGTCCTGTGCAGGTATTTGTAAGATGGGAAGGACTGTGAGAGCAGTGAGTGGTGGGGCTGGGTGGGTGGGGGATGTGTGGAGGGCACAATGTGGGAGTGAGATGAGACTTGAACCAAGTTTGTTTTTGAACATGTTAAGTTTGAAACACCCACTCAAATGGAGATAAAAAAGAAGGCAGTTGAACCTCAGAAGAGGAAGATAAAGATGTCTGGGTCTTCAGTGTACAGAGGGTATTTAGAGGTATGAGATGAGATAACTGGAGGAGATAATAGCGCGAGGGCCAAGGCCTGAGCAAGTCATATCGATTACATAGCCTTGAGTTTTGGTACCGAAAAGAAAAATTTTAAACCTAAAACTCATGCCACCAGGTATTATTATTATTAGCAGTGTTGTTATTATTGCTGTTTTATATAAGTCTGTTGTGCCTATTTGCATAGAGGCTGTGCCAAATAAGTGCAATGTTTTCTGTCTGGTTTTCAGACTGTAGCCTATGTTCTGACCAAGCTGCCTACTAAGAATCCTCCTGAATGAGTGGAGTTAGATTTGTGCCTTCTAAGTCTCCTCTGAGGAGAAACCCAGAAGAATAGAGGGCATCAGAATTATGGAAGTACCCAAAAGAAGGCCCCCATTCCAACACCCCCTAAAGCCAGAGTGGTGGCACTGAAGATGGTAGACAGGAAACAGAGTGGTAAATGACTGCCAAGTAGTGAGAACCAAAATATAACCCGACAATTAAAAAATATACATTAATATCATGGCCCAAATTATGCCCCCTGATACTTGTGATGCTAAAATCTTGACAACTTTATCAATTTTCAAATTGTGGAGACCTGGGCACTTTGGTGGTGCCCAAGCATAGAGTCCTCATAAAAATGTCTGTGGGCATGTATTCTAGATCTCTGTTTGGGGGAGAAGCTTTGGATGGGGTGGAGAGTGTGAAGGTTGCAAAAATCTCATTTTCTTACTCCATATGTGAGCACACAGCCTCAGGAATTCTCAAAGACTTGGAAAAAATGCTGTGTCCTGTCCTTGGATTTTCATCACTTTGGTGCATATTTAACTCTTTGAAATTATAAGAGCTACGATTTTTTTCCTGAGTGGGTTTATATCTTCTAAGTATACTAAGGCCCTCTTTTTCCTTCCCCACCCACCGTTGAATGCTGCCGAGAGTTTTAGTGCTGCCTTGTTTAGGTGTGCCCTGTTCCCTTTTCTCACCTGAACGAGCTTTTCTCCTCTTATCAGCTGCCCATCTGCACTTTAATGATCAAAATCTACCTCAGCTGAAGGCCCCAAGAAGAAAATGTTCTGTTTCCCTGACCCCATGTGCTGGGTCCCAGGCTGCTCCTAGAATGGTCCCAGGCTTATCAGGACTGCACACCACTGAACTATTGTTTCCACAACCCACCTCCTGCCCTGTCTAGAGCTTCATGAAACTCCCAGGAAGACCCACTATCCTTGCCCCTCCTTAAGAGCAGAGATTCAATCTGAATTCCCCTAGCACTTCTAAGTAATGACCAGGGCACGCATTTGTCTCAGGGCCTCTTCTTCTTGGCTTTACTTATATAACACTTCCTTCTGCAGTTTTATCATTTCATTACTTCCTCTGAGTCTTTCCCCAAGTTGAAGTGCTTAAAGCACTCTCTCTTTCCAGCTCCCAGGGCCTCCTTCGTTCATTCCTGTAGGCAGCTCCGGCACCCCAGCTCCTCCTTCCTGCACTCAGAGGAGCACAGCCAAGGAGTTCTCTGCTTTTGCTCTGCCTGAGCCCAGTGTTCACAAGCTTCCATTTCAATGAATTTAATTCAACAAACGCTTACATACTAAAAAAAAAAAAAAAAAAAAAGAATGGGCTCCAGGTGATCAACAGTGGGAATGGAGAGGAGAATGGCAATAGCAATGTGCTGAGGGCAGAACAAGCCTGGACTGTCATGGTCGGACGTGGAACAAGGGAGGAAGAGGAGCCAATGGTAATGTTGACTAAGTTCACGTCACGGCTTTTGGCTATGCTGTGGGAACTGAGTCAGAAAAGGAGTCCTAAAGGGCAAACATTTAGGCGAAGACCTGAAGTTGAGCAGAAGTTTTCTAAGCAAGGAAAAGAGAACAGGGCTTCCTCAGGGAAATAGGAAAGTGTCTTCATTGTTGAAGCCTAAGGTGCAAGTTGAGTGGGACTGAAGGCACAGGCGACAACCAGGAGAGAGAGCAGGACCCCTCCTGGGAAGCTTTTCCAGGATCTGCTGGGTTTCCCCACAATGACCCAGGGACTCAACTGCCTTTCTTTCCTCCCCAGACTGCTTCTATCCACTGTATCTATTGGAGATTTTCTCCATGCATAGCTGACCATGGAATAGGCCACTAGGTTCCATCTCCATTTGCACTTCTTGGTTTCAGGATTTTACTGCCAATACTTCAAGCACAGGAATATTACAAGGGTTTTAAAAATCTTACTAAGTTCTTATAATCCCTGGTCTATGGAAACCAGCTCCCTTCTTTCCACAGTTGGCCATTATAGCATCATGATTAGGAGTTAGACTAACCTCTGTTTAAATTCAGATTCTCCATTTACTAGCTGTGTGGCACTGTGTGTGTCTTTTACCCTCTCTATCATCAGTTTTTCAACAGAAAAAAATAAGTAATAGTACCTATAAAACAGAATTATGAGGACTAAACTAGCAGATATATAAGCTATTTACTTGTTTGAAAGTAGTATACCTTTTGAGCAAACCAGGAAGTAACATCAGTGAAAAAGACAAAGAGTCCCAAAGAACAGTCCCTCCCTGCCCCCAACACACACACACAAATTGTCCAAATAAACCTTATCAGAACTCTGGAAAATACTCAAAGGTTTACAGAAACCAAGAAAACGATGAATCAGAATAAGATCACTTAAGATGACTTACATATCACGGGAAAGTTTTATAGCATTTTTAACTTTGTCTCAGCTTGCTTCCCAGTATGGTGGCAGTCTCATTTCTGGATGTGGACTGGAAATTACCTGGTTCCAGAGGGAACAATGTCGACTTCGTTCCCAAGGAATTCTTTGTCTGTTATGACCTGTCTGCATTTGCCTTTGTTTTATCTAACTTGGAATTCTCCCAGGGTGAAAAATCCGTAAAGTAGAGGCTTTCTTTGAAACATTGAAAAGCAAATGAACAAGCTGCTGAAACCTCTGGCAAAGGCTTAGAGTTGAGGCAAACAATAGATATGCCAAAAGCCTGGGAGAAAACTCTGGGAAAAGAGTAACTTTAACCAATGCCTATTTGGAGCTGTGTCATCCCCAAAGAGTAAGGTCCCGATACCATGCATTCCCTAGAACCAAGTGGCCATTATTCCAATGTCCACAAATTTCTATAAATGGAAAGGCCACTGTAGGAGACACAGATCCTCCTTCCAGATGGAGTTTTCTGTGAAGACACTTCATGACCTAAAACTGATTTTTGCCTCCCTGGACACCCTAAAAACCTTTGGGGCATCTTTAGCGAAGACTGAAAGAAATATCACTGTTTGGTATTTTACCTAGTCCTTTTTGAAATATAGAATGATTTTTGCAGAGAAGCTTTGTGACATCTTAATGTAATCGAACTATGTTGAATCCAAGAGCCAGATTGTGATAGTGGAGATAGCACCTCTTTGGTTCCACTTGGGAGTTGGATACAGGGTGACCTGTGGTTCTAGACACCCTGTGCTCCTTGAAAATCCAAGAAGAATGTTCCATCTGCTATATGAGGACAGGACATAGTCTGAGATCTTGTGCACACACTTGTACAGGTAAGTTGACCTGAAAGCAGAAAGTGGAAATACAAGAATCAGTAGTATATGATCCTAGAAAAAGGCTTGGCTCCTTCATAGAAAACAATTCTCTATAAAAATCTCTCCTAATCATTCTAGAAACAAGTGACACTTTTCTTCGTCAAGCTGTGTGAATGTCCCATTTCCCTGATTATCATGAAAGTCCGATGTGTGAATTGAACCCTAGAAGCATTAAAGACTTTTGAAATTAAAAAAAAAAGAAAAAAAAAAAGAGTAACTTTAGGAAATAAGGGCTCTGGAAGTCTCTCACATATAAAGGAAAACCTAGAAAATCACACACATGTCCAGAACAGGAATGACTTGAGAAAACCCTCAGCTTTAACCTTCATCTGATCTTTAGGCTAAAGCATGAAGC
Organism: Indri indri; assembly: GCA_004363605.1. Classification (NCBI taxonomy): domain Eukaryota; kingdom Metazoa; phylum Chordata; class Mammalia; order Primates; family Indriidae; genus Indri; species Indri indri. The sequence goes on from RJWJ010025234.1 coordinate 15,048, forward strand.
AAAGGCTAAGGCAGGATTGGAAAACAGCCTGGCTTAGCATTGAAGGAGTGCCCCAACACAGAGCAAATCTGCAAAGACAGGGAGAGAATTTTTTGTTTATTTGTCTGTTTTTTGCTTCAGGCATTTAAGGAGCTTTTGACAACTTGATTATAGTGTGTCTAACTGTGTATCTTATCGATTTTATCTCATAGGGAGTTTGTTGAGCTTTCAGGATGTAAAGATTCATGTCTTTTACCAAATTTGGGAGGTTTGGGGTCTTTATTTTTCAGATATTTTTTCTGACCCTTTCTTTCTCTCCAACCCTTCTGGAATTTCTGTTATGTGTGTAGTCGTATGCTTCTTGGGGTTTCACAGGTTTTTAAAGTTCTGTTCATTTTTCTTTATACTTTTATATTTCTACTCCTCAAGCTGGATAATTTCAGTTGACCTATCTCTAATTCTCTGATTCTTTCTTCTTCTAGGTCAAATCTACTGTCAAACCCCTCTAGTGAATTCATTTTAGTTACTGTACTTTTCAATTTCAGAATTTTTATTTGGCTCCTTTTTATAATTTCTACGTCTTTATTTATATTCTTTATTTGTTGACAAATTGCTCTCCTAGTTTCTTTTAGTTCTTTATCTATTGTTTCCTTTAGGTCTTTGGTGAAAAAAGAAAGATCTCAAATCAATAACCACATCTTCCACCTGAAGAAACTAGGAAAAAAAAAAAGCTAACTAAACCAAAAGCAAGCAGAAGGAAGGAAAGAATGAAGATTAGAAGTAAAATAAACAAAACAGGAAACAATAAAGAAAATCCAAAACACCCAAAAGTTGCTTTTGAATAAATCAATAAAATTGACAAACTTTTAGTTAAACTAAGAAAGAGAGAGAGAGAAATATAAAATAACTAAAATTGGACATGAAAAGGGGTATATTACTACTAGCCTTACAGAAATAAAAAGGACTGTAAGGGAATATTATCAACCATTGTATGTAAACAACAGAGATAACCTAGGTAAAATGAACAAGTTCCTAGAAAGACAAACTACCACTGACTCAAAAATAAATATAAAATCTGAATAGATCTATAATAAGTAAAGAGATTTAATTAGTAATCAAAAAACTTTCTACAAAGACAAGTCCAGGCACTGATGGCTCCATTGGTGAATTCTACCAAACATTTAAAGAAAAGTCAATCCTTCAAAGAAATTTATAAGAAATAAAGGAGGAGAGAGCTTTCTCAACTAATTCTATGATGACAATATTACCCTGATAATAAAACTAAAAAGAAATCAGAAGAAAAAATACTACAAATCAATATGACTAATGAATATAGATGTAAAAATTATCAATGAAATACTAATAAACCCAAATCAGTAAAATATATTTAAACAGGATTATATACCATAACTAAAGGAATTTATCACAAGAAGGTTAATTAAATATGAAAAAATTTATCAATTTAATATACTAATAGAGCAATATCTGAATAAAATGGATAAATAGTATAATAATGACCATATAAATATCACAATAGATATACAGAAAGCATTTGAGAAAATTCAATACCCTTTCACAATAAAAACACTTAACAAACTGGTAATAGAAGAAAAATTTCTCAATCTGATAAAGAACAAGTAGGAAAAATCCACATTATAAACAATGGGGAAGATTATTCTTGTTCCTAAGATCTGAAACAAGATATGACGGTCAACTCTTTCCATTTCTATTTAGCATTGTACTGGAGGTCCTAGCTGGGGCAATTAGGCAAGGAAAAAAAGGCATCCAAATTTAAAAAGTTAAAGTAAAACTACCTGCTTTTGAAGATGGCATAATCTTTTATATAGAAAATCCTAATGAATACACACACACACACACACACACACACACTAAAAAAAAACAAAAAACCAAAAACCGTGAGGGCTACTAAGCAAATTCAGCAAAGTTGAAGGATACAAGATCAACATGCAAAAATCAACTATATTTTTATACACTAGCAATAAACAATTGTAAAAGGAAGTTAAGAAAAAATTCATTTACAAAGGATCAAAAAGAATAAAATACTTAGGAATAATGTTAACAAAAGAAGTACAAAATTTGTGTGCCGAAAACTACAACAAACCACTGAAAGAAATTAAATAAGAGCTGCATAAATGAAAAGACATCCTGTGTTCACAGATTGGAAGACTTAGCATTTAACATGGCAGTATTCCCCAAAGCAATCTAGAGATTCAATGCAATTTCTATCAAATACCTTCTTTTTTTTTTTTTTTGCAAAAATTAACAAACTGATCCTAAAATTAATATGAAAATGCAAGAAACCTAGAATATCCAAAACAATCTGGTAAAGAAAAAAAGAACAAATTTGAAGGACATACACTTTCTAATTTAAAAATATAGGACCCAGGCTCTAAGCCAGTCCCTATAGCCCCAAGCATCAAGTCTGACTCAGCTCCACGTTGGTCCCTCTGGCCCAAGGCTCAAGGCCAGCCCCCAAGGACCTATCCTCCAGGCCATCACCTACAGACCCATCCTACAAACAAGCCCTTGTGGGTCCATGTTCCAGGCCTGCCCCAGCTCATGTGCCAAGCCAGTCCCAGCTCAAGGCTGTTCCCTACAGCCCCAGGCTCCAGGAGACTTAGGATCTAGGCCTACCTCAGTATAGCCCAGTGCTGGGCTAGGCTCCAGGACCATTCCTGCAGACCCATGCCCCAAGCTAGCCCATACAAGACCAAAACCCAGAACAGCCTCTGTGGGTTTAGGTTTCAGGCCAGCCCTAATGGCAGGCTGACCCCCATAGACTAGGGCTCTAGGGCTCTAGATCCATCCCTGTGGACCCAGGTGCCAGGCCTATCTCAATGCCAGGCCAGACCCTAAGGACTCAGGCTCTAGGACCATACCAGCAGAAGGCTGGCCCCCATAGATTCAGGCTTTAGTCCAGCCCCCATTTATACGGGGTCCAGGCCCACCCTCACAGAGTAAGGACCCATACATGCTTCCATGGACCAAGACCCCAGCACCAGGCTGACACCCATGAATCCAGAATACCATCCTGCCCTGGCAAACCCAAGCTCTAGGCCTACCCCAGTAGACCCAGCCCATAAGCCCAAGCCTGTGGACCAAGGCACCAGGCTTGCCCATCTGCTGACCCAGGCACCAGGACAGCCTGCCCAAGGACTCCAACAGAAAGCCTGCCCAGAATCTGTGGATGAGCTGACTGATGAAGAGCTTTCCCTGCCAAAGTCAGTCTGTAAAGATTAGAATAGGTGTCTACTTCTTCAAATGTACAGACATCAGCACATGGCCACATAGATTATGAATAATCAGGGAAACATGACACCACCAGAGAAATAAAATAAAATACCAGTAACTGACCCTAAAGAAATGGAGATTTGCCTGACAAATAATTCAAAGTAATCATCTTAAAGAAGCTCAGTAACAAGAGGACAAAGACAAACGACTAAACAAAATCAGGGAAACAATACATGAACAAAATTAGTGATTCAACAAAGAGACAGAAACCATAAAAAAAAAAAAAAAAAAACAAATTCTAGTGCTAAAGAACAAAATGACTGGACTGAAAAATTCCAAGGAGATCAACAGCAGAATCAATCAAGCAGAATAAAGAATCAGTGAGCTTGAAGATAGATCATTTGAAATTATCCACTCAGAGGAACAATAAGAAAAAAGAATAAAAAGAGTGATGGAAGCCTATGGGATTTATGGGATACCATCAAGCGGACCAATATACTCATTGTGGGAGTGCCAGAGAAGTCAAAAAAGAGAAAGTAACAGAAGGCTTATTTAAATAAATAATCACAGAAAACTTGCAAAATTTGGAGAGAAAATGAACATCCAGATTCATGAAGCTTAAAAAACCAAAGCTATAATAATCAAAACAGCATAGTGCTGATATAAAAACATATATTTGAACTGACGGAACAGATTAGAGAGCCCAGAAATAAACCCACATATTTATAGTCAATTGATCTTTGACAAAGGTGTTGAGAACACAAAATAGGGAAAGGACAATCTCTTCAATAAATGGTGTCAGGAAAACTGGATGTCTACATGCAGAAGAATGAAATTGACCCATTATCTCACACTATATACAAAAATCAACTCCAAATGCACTAAAGACTTAAACATAAGACCTGAAACTGTAAAAACTACTAGAAGAACACATAATGAAAAATCTTCACATTGGTCTGGGCAATGAATTTCACCAAAAGCACAGGCAAAAAAGCAAAAATATACAAATATGATTGCATTAAATCAAAAAGCTTTTGTACTACAAAGGAAACAACAGAGTGAAGAGACAACTAAGAAAATGGGAGAAAATATTTACAAATCATACATCTGATAACCAATTAATATCAAAAATACATAAGGAACTCAAACAACTCAATAACAAGAAACCAAATAACCGAATTTTAAAATGAGCAAAATACCTGAATGGATATTTCTCAAAAGAATAAATAAAATTTTCCAGCTAGTAATGGAAAAATACTCAACCTTAACATCACTACTCATGAGGGAAATGTACATCAAAATCATGTCACCTCGCGCCTGTTAGAATGATTATTATCAAAAAGATAAAAGATAACAAATATTGGTAAGGATGTGGAGAAAAAGGAATCCTTTGTATGCTGTTAGTGAGAATATAAACTAGTACACCCGGTATGGAAAACAGTAAGGAGGTTACAAAATTATAATAGAAATACCTTATGATCCAGCAATCCCACTTCTGGGTATAAGGGAATTAGTTTCTTAAAGAGATATCTGCACTCTACTGTTCATCGTGACATCATTCACAATAGCCAAGCTGTAGAATCAACCTAAATGTCCATTGAAAGAAGAATGCATAAAAAAAATATGGTATATATACATACAGACATACAAAGAGAGAGAGCGTGCGCATGAGAGAGAATGAAATACCCTTCAGACTTAAGAAAAGAAGGAAATCCTGTCATCTGTGACAACATGGATGAATCTGGAGATATTATTCTGAGTGAAATAAGCCAGGCACAGAAAGACAAATACCACATGATCTCACTTATATGTGGAATCTAAAAAGTTGAACACATACTTGTACAGAGTAGAATGATGGATGGTTACCACAGGCTGGGGCATTGGGGAATGAGGGAATGAAAATTGTTGATAAAAGAGTAAAAAGTTTCAGAGAGACAGGAGGAATAAGTTTGGAGATCTACTGCACAGCAAAGTGACTATATTCAACAATAATTATTGTATATTTCAAAATAACTGAGAGTAAATCTCAAATGTCTTATCACAAAAAATGATGGGTAAGCGAGGTGGTAGTCATTTTAATAAACTTGATTTAATCATTCCATGTTGTATGCGTGTACGTGTGTGTGTGTATACACATATATACACCACATTGTACCCTGTAAATGTGTACAATTATAATTTGTTAATGTAAGATAATATTAGCTTAAAAATATGAGGAAGGAGAGAAGGAAGAGAGAATATTAAAATTCACGACATGCGTTCAACTTGATATAAATGAGGAATAGATAAAATAGAAAAAAGTTATGTATAAAACTGTAGAAGTTTGTCTCCTGACATTAGATTCAACAATAATAAAATTCTTCTGGCATGTACTCTCAAAAAAAAAGAAAGAAAGAAAATGTTAAGAAACAAACAAAAAATAGTGGACATAGTAAGCACTGCATAAATGTTATTTCTCATTATAGGTTCTTTCTTAAATTTTACATGTTTTCTGTATTTCCTATGTGTTTGATATTTCTCAATGAAAAGAAGCATGAAATTAAAAAATACAGAATGAGTTAGTGGTGTCAATGACTGGGACACCACTACTCTTTGAACATGCTACCTTTTGTCAGTCTATAAGTCTTTCTTGTTCTACAAACTAGCTGTAGAGGCATCATCTGAGCACTTTAGTACTCAAAGGCATGCCGATTCTCCATCGCAATTTGTTAGTGTCACTAATGTTTGATTTTAACCTCTCTATCTGAGGATGAGACGCTAATCAACATTTCAATAGGAAGGAAGTTTGAACCCAAGTAACCCTATTCTTTTTACTCAAAACTGAAAATATTCCCTAAGCTTCTATGACCAAAAGAAGGAAAAAGGTCTACCTTTCCCATGGCTTGGAAGTTCTTGTTAGCAAGATTTCAGCCTCTACAGCAACATCATGTCTCTATATTTCTAGCCGCCAGAATCCCAAGTCATCCTTTCTCTTTTTCTTCATTTTTTTCTTGGAAGTTTAAAATGTATGTGAAGAAGTTTACAGAACATATATGAACAATGCAAGGAAATATTTTCAGATCTATGTACAAAAAACTTTTTGAGTCAATTTTACTGAGGTATAGATTACATATATTAAAGTGAACACATTTAAATATAGAATTCATTGAGTTTTGAAACATGTGCAAGTGTCTAACCACCATCCTAATCAAGATATAGGTCATTTCTGTTACCCCAGAAAGCATTTTCATGCCCTTTACAATCAACACCAACGTCCCATCTCCCATCCCATGTAACCCTTGCTCTGCTTTCTGTCACCAGAGATAAGTTTTAACTGCTAATGTTATATTTTATATAAAGAGAATCAAATACTTTTTGTGTTTATCTTCTTTCATTCAGTATAACACTTTCATCCTAAAGAACGTAAAATATATGTTTAACCAAAACCTAAAAAAGAATGTTCATAGCAGCTTTATGTGTAATAGCCCTAAACTGAAAAGAACACATATTTTACTCAAAGGGTGAATGGATAAACAAACCCTGGTACATCCATGCAATAGAATACTCTTCAGTAATAAAAAAGAATGAACTATTGATACACATAACAACTGGATATCTCCCAAAGGTATTATGCTAAATGAAAAAATCAAATTCCAAAAGATTACATACTAAATGATTCCAGTTATATAACATTCTTTGAATGACAAAATTGTAGTGATGCAAACACATCGGTGCTTATTGGGCTCGAGAGTTAGGGGAGAGTCTGTTGTAAAGGGGTAACATGAAGGAGTTGCTTTGTGGTGATGAACAGTTATGTATCCTGATTTTGATGATTTTACACAAACCTATACATTTGATAAAATTTCTTAGTAATATATGCCAAACAAAATAATACATGGGCCGGGTGCAGTGGCTCATGTCTGTAATCCTAGCACTCTGGGAGGCCAAGTCAGGAGGATCGCTTGAGCTCAGGAGCTCAAGACCAGACTGAGCAAGAGTGAGACCCTGTCTCTACTAAAAATAGAAAAATTAGTGAGGCACAGTGGTTTGTGCCTGTGGTCCCAGCTGCTTGGGAGGCTGAGGCAGGAGGATCGCTGGAGCCCAGGAGTTTGAGGCTGCTGTGAGCTAGGCTGACGCCACTGCATTCTAGCCCGGGCGAGAGTGAGACCCTGTCTCAAAAAAAAAGGGCGGCGGGGGGAGGTGATTAGTACATGTAAAAACTGATGAAATTCAAATAAAGTCCATAAGTTAACAGTTCATAGTATTGTACTAATGTCTATTTCCTGATTTAGAAAATGTACTATGGTTATTGAAGATGTTATCATTGGGAAAGCATTGCAAAAAATACACAGAAGCTATTTTTTGCAACTTCTTGTGATTCCTACATTATTTCAAAATAACACTTTTTATAATAGCTTGTTTGATTTTTTTTAAGATTTGTATTGAATTTATACATCTAGGAAAAATTGCTATATTTACATTGAAACTTCTAGTCAATAATCATGGTCTATTTTTCAATGTATTTTGGGGTCTTAGTTTATTTTTTTAAATTAGGTTATTTTTTCCTTGAAGTTGTACAATTTGCATTAGATTTATTCCTAGATATTTCATATATTTTACACTATTCATGCTTTTTAAAACTTCATTTTCTAATGGTTTTGCTAGACAATTCACTCTTTTTTTTTTTTCATGTAAACATTTATTTATTCAGAAACCCAACAGAGACTATATGCTGCTAATTGACAGTTGTGTAACAAGGACATTGCAAAATTTTCTTTTCCTGGGGCTTCTAGGTCCGATTCGACACTTCAGCATGCAGCAGTCTCCCAGAGGTCTTCGGCTGATTCTTATTCTCCCTACCTCTCAACCTCACCTCCAATCTTGAAATTTTATTTTGCTTACATTTTCTTTTTTTTTTCATATTTTTATTATTTCAGCATATTATGGGGGTACAGATGTTTAGGTTACGCATGCTGCTCTTACCCCCCCCCCCCCCGAGTCCGAGTTTCAAGCATGTCCATCTCTCGGATGGTGCGCAGACAATTCACTCTTTATTGCCTTTCATCTGGCTACCCCTTCTCTCCTTTATGATCTCACTGTGGACATGAATGACCTCTATGTGCTCAATCATACTGTCACCTTTCAGGCTTCATTTTAATTGGTCTCTGAGAATTTAGCACTGCATTTGTGCATCATCCTTGCTGTCTCTGGGTATTGTTCACAAATTTCTTAAGTACCAAGGGTACTGCTGGTCCAAAGATAACATGTCCGTGTCCCTTTGGATACCATCATAATAGCTGGACTAACCTTTGTGCATTCGGGAAGATTGACCAAGAAGGATTTTGGAGTTTGTCATTGCTCGAGTCCAGGCTGAAGCACTAAGGAGGCCTGCAGTGCAGGGACTCTGTGGCCTGAGGACACAAGGGCAGCCACATTAGAAATCTCTTCTGTCTCCTCTACAGTAATCCACAAATGTACACATTCGACCTCCAGCCTTGATTAGTTCAAGCTCACATATTGATTCAATTTAAAAATATTTACTGATAGAATATAGTTCCTATGAGGGCAAGTTTGTTAACGGCCTTATTATTGTCTAAAAATGTCTTCATTTCACTTTTTTTTTTTTTTTTTTTTTTGAGACAGAGTCCCACTCTCTTGCCTGGGGCGAGTGCCGTGGCGTCAGCCTAGCTCACAGCAACCTCAAACTCCTGGGCTCGAGCAATCCTACTGTCTCAGCCTCCCGAGTAGCTGGGACTACAGGCATGCGCCACCATGCCCGGCTAGTTTTTTTTTCTATATATATTTTTAGCTGTCCAATTAA
>RJWJ010025235.1:0-23992 GCA_004363605.1 Indri indri
AAAAAAAAAAAAAAAAAAAAAAACTACTGCTGTTAAATCCTGGAAGACTCAGGCTAGAACCCACTGCTAGGAAAGGTTCATAGTAGACTGAGAGACTCAAACAAGTGAGTCCCTCTGTCCAATTTGAAAGAGGTAAAATTAAGTAGTAAATTCTGAACATGCTTAAATAATTTATCAGGGGAAATGTAACATGTTTTTCCACAAGGAGAATAATTACATCTCAATAATTTTTTTAAAAGGCTAGTGTAAAAAGAGGAGTTCATAAAAGTGGCCGCAATAATACCTATCATATTTTACTATTTATCTTAAAGTAGGAAACAAAGGCAGTATCACACCAAATGACTACAGCTCCAAATAGACAGTGGAGCTTAGGATAGTGTTAGACATTGTCTTTATAAATATTCTAAAAACAGCAATATGTAACATAGTCTCCAATTACACAAATAAGAATTTAATATCTTGTCCTTCCAATTCATTGACCTCATCACTTTCAAACTCTTTTTTTTAGCCTACCCTCAATCACCCAGTTTCCTAAAGAGTTTTATGACTACTAATGGCACCACTTCGAAAATCTCACTTTTAAGCATCTCAAAGCCAGAACACCACTCCCTAACTTTCCAGCTCAATTACCCCTCCACCTGTGTCTGGATTTGAATACTTCTCCCTCAGGGAATATTGCAAGGGGCGTGGGGCGGGGGGGCACGGACGACACCCCCAGGGAGGGAGGACATCAGTCTAATTTATCATCCTACATAATCAGTTTTAATCTTTCTAGGAGATCAAGGGTCAGAAAACTTTCAGTAAAGGGCCAGAAGTAAATCTCTTTCACAACTGCTCAACTCTGCCACTGTGGTGCAAACACAGTCACAGACAATACAGAAAAGAATGGGTATGGCTGTGTTCCAACAACATTTCATTTACAAAAGTAGGTGGTGGGCTGGATTTGGCCAGGAAAACTGCAATTTATCAACCCCTATACTAGATTATTCTTGTTACATAGAAATATCACTAAAATATGGGTCATCTTAAAAACAGAAAACCTCCCTGACCCCATATCTCCTTCCAGCTCCCCATTTTTCAGCTTTCCTTTATAGCAGAAGTCCTTTAGAGTAATTGGTGTTCCCTGTCTCCACTTCATCACTCTCTCCACAATCACTCCACCAGGCTTTTGCCACACATGCCACCGAAAATCACCCTTAAAGAAGTTACACCTCCTGTTGCCAATTATCATGGTTAATTCTCCGTCCCCATCTCACTGACCCTCTTAGCAGCATTTGACACTGTTATTCTCTCCTTCTGAAGGTCCCTGAAAACTGGAGACTTGTTTTTTTAATACTGCAGCTAGCATTAGCACAGCTAATAAACTTCCTCACTTCAGTCTTGCATGTCATCTTCCTAAAGAGGCTCTCTCTGTCCACCTTCTCAAAAATAGCTCACCCCAGGCCCAACCCATAAAACTCTCCATTCTCCTACTCTGCTTTACCACTCTTCACAGCACTTAAAACCAGTGGGAGTTATGTTTTTAAAATTCATTTACTTGTTTATTGTCTATTACCCCCATTTAATTGCAAGCTCCATGAAAGCAAGGACCCTGTCTGTTTTGTCCCACTCATAACTACTTGTGGAATGATTCAATGAATGACAATTTTTCTTGCAGGTAGAAAAATGCTAAGTTCCATGATGTAAATAAATCACAAGACCTCAAGAGACTCTGAGAAAAGTAAAAATGAATTTCCTCGTGGGAAACTAAGGAAATACTTCAGGGGAAAATGTTAGGTAGTATTCTGTTAACAATGATGATCTCCATACTTGTTTTTAAACACAGAGGAAGGAACTGTGAATTAGTGTTGATTGTAGCCCCCAAAATACCCAGGCGGCTCTGACCAAAGACTTCAACTAAATGCTACCTTCTAATACAAGCATATACTCAAGCCTGGGTACCATGTGACCAAAGAGACATCACCATGCAGGGCTCTCTGCCAGGTTCTCATTGCTATTCCATGAGGAAAGCTGTCACTGAACCCCTGAAAGCCAGAGAAGAACTGAAATGATCAAGCCTCCAGCCATAGGGTTGCTGTGAGAGTATGGATTCAAAAGATTGAGTTGTTACTGACCACAGAGATAAAGAGTCTCGGTGGACCCAACTGAACCCCAACAATATGGATAGGCAATGAAATGTTCACCAAGTTACCATGAACTTAAGGGAAATCTCTGTGATAGTGAGTGAGATAACAGAAGAAAATAAGCAGAAGGATTTACTACCAACTATAACAGGCAAAACTCACATGAGAGTTTTTTATATCCTGAAAACATAAATAACATCGAAACAGATTTAGATTACTACTCATCTTCCTTATGAGTAAGAAAAACAGAATACCTTGGACCAAACTCCTAAGCATTTAGGTTAGCGTTTTTCTATGATCCTTTCAGAAACAGAATACTGCAGTGCATGGAGAGAATTAATTTAACCCTTATTCCATGGAGTGCTTATGTAAAGAGACTTGTTTCCACAGCATATACAATGATGAGTTATATCATAACACAAATGAGGAGGAATGTCAACCCTGTCAGTGTGGTTTAAGTCATGAGGGTTGAAAACCTAGAAGGTAGAAGAAGAAAGAGGTTGAACTGAACCACGAACTAGGATCACACTGTAAGTCGAACAGTGCGCAGGAGCAACACAGTGGTGAAAAGCAAAGAGAGGGGTTGCCGGGACCTCTGGATGGTGGCAGAGGGAAACAAAGGGGAATCATGCTTTTGCTTTTATCCACATGATGCTGAGGATAACTACGTTGAGAAATTGGACTGCTCTTATAAATAAATGTGACACAATGAAACTTAAAACACTTTGACATTAAGTCTACTGTGATACTCGCTTCAATTTCTTTTAAAAAAAAAGTGGCTTTTCTGGGTAGTACAAAGAACAATGGACCAGGAGGTCTGGACCCAAAATCTGATCTTGATTCAAATTGAATGTAGGGCTTGGAACACACAAATTCCTATTAGAGCTTCATTTTCCTCATGTCTAAAGTGAAGGCATTGGCCCAGTGTACTAAACCTATCTTTTTACTCTGTGTATTTGATGATGTGACATCTTGGGGTCTTGCTAACCCTGGAGGGAATGCCCATTCCAAGACTAGCTAATTCCTAGAGATGGTGAACAACAAGCCTTTGAATGTGCCTTTCCTATGCAAACCAACCTATCCAGAGTTCACACCCCTAGTCACATCCTTTGCTGAGCTCTTAACACTCTGGGCCGCTACTTCCCTGCCCTAATCACTCCAGAGCCAGGTCCGAGACAACCAGGGACAGCACCTCCACCCCAGAGCCCACCGAAATTATTCAAACTAGCCAATCCCAAGCCTGCTTACCCTGTCTCGCCTGTTCCTCCCCATGAAAACCACAATAAAGGTTCTTGCCCACAATTTCCTCCGCCTCCTGGCCACCCCTGACCAGCCCTGGTGCTTCCCCAGGTATGCCCCTTCTCTGGGGATCTATGAGTATAACAAACCATCTTTTCAAAGGCAATTGTCTCCTGATCTGTTGGCCTCACTATACTGAATAACAAAAATCTACATTTTAAAATACCCAAATTATCTCCAAAGTTCCATACAGCTCTAAAATTCCAGTATTTTTGTGTTCACATGAATAAAGACAAAAAAGTTCTATTCCTTTGGAGCAGGAGTCAGCAGACATTTTCTGAAAAATGTCAGAAATATTTTAGCCTTTGCCAGACACAGGGTCTCTGTCTGTAAGTTTTACAACCCTTTAAAAATGTAAATATCACTCTCACTTCACAGGCCACACAAAAACAGCCTGCAAGCCAGCTGGCCCTATAGGTCGTAGTTTGCCAATTTCTGCTTTAGATGACAAGAGAAAGTTTACAGACCTTAGGATGCCTTGCAAAACATAAAAAGCTTTACTGAATTCACACTCAGAAATAAAACTGCTCTATATGCACATCTGGGGAATCACTAATTGTAAATGTGTACAACAAACCTAAGTGGTTTCTTGTAAATCTCACACCAAAAAAGCCATCTGCTTCTGACCCAGAAATAACTATTAAGAATTAACGTGACTGTGAACTCGCATCTACAGTGAAAGAAAACAATGAGAAAATACCACTATATTGAAATAACTGTCCTGGCTAGAGTCCAGCAAACACAAACTCAACAGGCTCACAAATCAAGAAATCCACTGCAAGGACAACATACGTATATTTGAAATATAAACTGTGGATTTCTCTAGACCCAAACAAGACAACATAAACACATCCAACTATCAACTCGTTGACAGGATGGGAGGTGCTATTTTACTAACAGCTTTCAAAGATAGTTAACAGCCACTAGCAGTTGAATGGAGAAAAAGGACTTTCCCAGGAAAAACAAAACTTTTCGAGAGCAAGATAAAATTTATGCTCATAATTGTTAAAAGGATATCAGTGGGAGAATACAAAATACCTCAGCAAAGTTGACAATTAAGACAAATTTAATTACCAAATTCTTACATAATTTTTAAATACCAATAATACATGTCGGACAAGTAAGTAGCATTATAATCCTAAAATTAAGGCACAGAGAAAAGGAGTCAAAAAAAGCTCTCGATTCAAAGGAGTGATAAAAAGAGCAAAACCACAAAATTTTCTCAGTGTTTTAAATCTTTAACACTTGCTTTATCCCCTAAATTCTACTTCAGCAAAAAGTGTAGATGAGCACCCAACGTGAACAAGCGGCCGAGAACACTGGAACATGGGCTACGTCCACAAAAAGAGGAAAGACCAAGTTAAACACAGATGCTCAAGAGCTCGGCCCCTGCTGGAGAATCTCGTGTTTCATTCTGCAGAGGACTGGCAAAGCGTAAATGGGAAACCACACATGAGGACCCTAAAACGGAAACGGGAGCCTCAGAGACTGACTTGCTTCTCACTACGAGGCTTTTCAATATCCACAGGCAGCCTGAGAAACAGCAACTTATCTCTGAAGAAATCAACGCATTCTAATTTTAACAATAAAGTTTTACTCTATTACATAGTTATTTCACTTACTGAGATTTCATCAGAGGAAATATTTTAGCTGTATTAATTCAGCTAATTGAGGGGGAAACAAACATAAATGGCTTATTTTAACAACAGGGAAACATTTCAAACATCTCTGACGTCTGTGATGATTTGGTTCTACTTTACCCAGACTACAAAATTTAAACTACATGTATCAGAATGTGGAAAAGCCTTACTTTATTGAGGTATATAAATTGGAAGACAAACTCAAATGGAAGTCACCTTGTGCCTGGGGTGCTCTCCATGGCCTCCACGATTCTTATCCAAAGTTAATCCAAAAAGACTGCCCCCCCCCATGCAGTTTCTTTCTGCTGTTGAAAACTTTTTTTGTTCTGTCAATTCTTTCTAGGGTGCTGGAGCTTTGGTTTGAATCAGTATCACCAAACACTTCTACCTTCTGTCAAAGGGGTTACCTCTTCAAGGAATACTTCCATTAATCCTTCTTCCTCTAATCATAATGAAAAGGGGGAAAGAATGGGAGGAGGGAAAGGAGGAAGAAGAGAAGGCGGAACTTATAAAGCATTTTCTACAGACCAAGTGCTAATATTACCCCTATTTTCCAGAGGAGGGAACTTAGGTACAAAGTAACTTGGCCAAGATCATACACCTAGTTGGGCTAAATGCCTTTAGATGATACTATAACCTTCTGGACATGACTGTCTCATTGAATTCATTACACTATTTAACAAAGGCCTAATTATAAATCTGTCTCCTCCATTAAATATTAACACTAAGCACTCTCAGGGTGAGAACTTTATCTTATCATTTATCCTTGCCATCATTCGGTAGTTGCCAATTAGATGTCTGATAAATGAATGAAAGATTGAACACATGAATCGAAAACCAATGAGGGAAGTCAGTTGAAGACTGGTGACTCTAAGGCCAGAAGTACTTTTCACTGAAGCCTACACCATTGATTCACTGTGAACTTCATTTAAGAGATCCCTAAAATTTCATTCATCTGAATAGCATTTTTATGACTCTTGCCATAAAACAAAGAGTTCTAACATTTCTGAGCAAACTAAAATGGTAACAATTCTTCCTAGACACAGAGCATAAAAAAAAAAAAAATTTTTTTTAAGAGCTAAATTTTGCTCCAAAAGTCCTCAAAGAAGTTACAGTTGAATTTGTTTGCTGAGGAAGATTTGCTAAAAACTAATTAGCTCTTAATGGAAACAAGCCACCAGGGTATTGCTCTCTCTGAGAGGAATGGTTTGGTGCAACCTACTGTAAAATTAAGAAGAGAAAAAAGGGCAGAGCTCAGGGGAATTAACACATTTCTCCCAGTAAAATTGCATCAACATGGCAAGCAATTTGCCTTTCTGCTATGCACTCAATAATAAACTAGATCCACCAGGGCAGCAGTGTTTTAAAAAATAAAAATAATAATAAAATCTTTGTTGTGCTCTCGCCCCTCATTTGAAGGGGAACAATAAATTCTCAGTAGTACTATGACTAAGCTTTGAGGGTTTCTTTATAAACTAAGAATCCTATAAGAATAAACATAAAAATAATAATGCTTCCCTTGACATAGAATGGTTTAATGTTCTAATTGTTATTACTTGGTACTCTAAACTCATAATATCTACAAGTTAAATTAAGATGCTTCAAAGAATGTGATACTTTTAGATCAAATTAGTAAGTTAAATTTATAACGAATGGCTCATAATTATTTTTACATGATTAGAAACCTGTCTGCACAAAACAATTAAGGTATTCTACTCTTGACATACCTTTACAGGAAAGTATTTTGCCTAAAAACCACTGCTACCAAGTCACTGAGGATGATCTTTAAGGTTAATGAGTTACCATTTTAGGCATTTGTCAAAAGTAGGGGTGACACTCTTCAGCACTAGGACTAATTCTTAGTTACAGCAAGCAAATAAACATAGAACATTCACAAAAATCAACCACATTAGGCCACAAATAAAAGAAATATAAAAACTAGAAACAGAACAAAAAAACATTATCTGATCACAATGCAATAAAACTAGAAATTAACGTCAAAGACTCGATTTTCACGTAAATGAATGGCAAAAAACACACATACACTAATTTGATAAAAGTTTTGCACAAATAGGTACTCTCATACACATCTGGTAGAGTGGAAACGGGCACAACTTAGAGTGGGGGAAATACGGCAACATCTTTCAAAATTATGATAGCTTAGACCAGTGGTCCTCAAACTTGTTTGAACATTTAATCAGCTGGGAAGCTTCAATAATTACTGATGCCTGTGTCCACCCTACAGATTGTGATTTAATTGGCCTAGGTTATGGCCTGGACTTTACAACTTGTTAAAGACCTCCAAGTGATACTAACGTACAGACAAGTTTAGAAGTCACTGGCTTAAATACTTTTTTTTTTTGAGATGGGGTCTCGCTGTTGTCCAGGCTGGAGTGCAGTGGTGTCATCATAGCTCATACCCTTGAATGCCTGGGCTCAATCAATCCTCCTGCCTCAGCCTCCCGAGTAGCTGGAACTATAGGCATGCACCACCACACCCAGCTAATTTTTTATTTTTTGTAGAGACAGTGTCTCACTGTGTTGCCCAGGCTGGTCTCAAACTCCTGGCCTAAGCAATCCTCCCATCTTGACCTCCCAAAGTGCTGAGAGCATAGGCATGAGCAGTCAAGCCCAGCTTTAAATACCCTTAGATGAAGCAATTCCACTTCTCATTATTTATCCTACACATATATTCACACATGTGATAAATGACCTACGTCGTTAATTGTAGTTTTGTGTTATAATATCAAAAGATTAGGAAAAAAATTCACCAAAAAGGGACTTGTTAAATCGATATGTAATATTCATAAAATACTGTGTTTCTGTTAAAAAGAGGTACAGATGGTATATGAATTATATTTCAACAGAGCTGTCATATTTTTAAGAGGTGTTTTTCTCTGCACACTCTTTCAAATAATGAAGTTCCAACATGTTATGTATTAACTCTGAAAAATAGATTCTAAAAGCTAAAATGAAATATAAAATCAATTTGGTCATCTTGTCCAGGCAACCAGAATTTTATCAGCTAACATTCAAAGGGGTACAAGGGAACTTTTTGGAATGATGGAAATACTCTATCTCCAACAAGCCATGATTCTTGAGTGGTAAGAAAAAATAAAGAAAAAAAAAAGAAACACTATCTTCACTGTGGTAATGGTTTACACAATTGCACATGTTTGTTAAAATTCATAGAAATGTATACCTAAAACAAGTGAATTTTACTCTATGTAAATTATACCTCAATAAACCTGTGTTAAAAATTTTAAAAAGAGGCCAGGCGCAGTGACTCATGCCTGTAATCCTAGCACTCTGGGAGGCCGAGGCAGGAGGATTGCTCGAGGTCAGAGTTTGAGACCAGCCTGAACAAGAGCGAGACCCTGTCTCTACTTAAAAAAAAAAAAATAGAAATAAATTAGCTGGACAACTAAAAATACATATAAAAGATTAGCTGGGCATGGTGGCACATGCCTGTAGTCCCAGCTACTCGGGAGGCTGAGGCAGAAGGATCGCTTAAGCCCAGGAGTTTGAGGTTGCTGTGAGCTAGGCTGACACCATGGCACTCTAGCCCAGCCAACAAAGCAAGACTCTGTCTCAAAAAAAAAAAAAGAGCTTACATGACACCCGGACCTCTTCAACAATGCTGGTAGGAATGTAAATTGGTATAATCAATATGAAAAACTGCTGCAAGGTACAGTGTATCTGTTGGATCTGGGAGAGCACAAGCAGCCCATGACCCAGCATTTCCACTCCTGCATGGCACCCAATGGAGACACATACATGGATTCACCAAGGAGCAAGCACAGGAATATTCATGGCTGTGCTATTCATGATAGCAAAAAATTGGAACAACCCAGACACTGTTAAAAGTAAAATGGATCAGTAGACTATGGTGTGTTTGCGCAATGGAAAGTCAGGCAGGAGGTGATTTAGTCTTAAGAGTGTCACTACCAAGACCAAGGAACTATTGGCAAAGAGAAAAAGAAGCACAAATGGTCCTTGACCATATGAAGGGATATTCAATCTCACTCAAAAGAGAAATGCAAATTAAAATTACACTGAAATAACCTAGCTCGCCTCTCATACTGGCAAAATTCCAAAGTTTAACACATTGACTGCCACACTAGAAAAAAAATTTTTTCCTTGGGGCCATGGTATTTTATTATGAAAACAAAATAAAAACTTCAAAAACAAAATGATCCTTTCTAATTTAATAAAAATTTTGTTATTTTTTATTGTTTTCTGTGTTTTTTTCAATAAAAAAACTTGAAAATTAGTAATGCAAAAGGTAATGTGAAAACTTGAATAATAGTTCATAAGGGTAAAGTATTTTTCTTGACTTATCAGGCTTCAGCGTAACTGAAAGGTCAACAAATTGCAAAATGAAATTTATTGACTTCTATTCATTTAATCCATGTTTTTAGAATTAAATTGTCAATATTAATTGTAACAATAAGAACATCAACAAGTAAGATTTTCATGAACCAACTGCAGGGTTTTGCCCAGGTTTTTGCTTCATGAGTCCCCGGATTCAAAACTAGCACGAGTTAAATATAACTCACATGGTAGTTAATGTGTTAAAAACAAATTTCTATGGCGAGGCTGTAGAGAAGTAGGCATCCTCATACATGTCCTTGGGAGATGCAAAATGGTAAACCCCCACAGAAGGTAATTTGGTCATACCAAAAATAAATGTTCAACAGTATTTATCCCTTGATACATCAATACCATTTCTAGGAATTATCCTATAAGATGTACATGCATATGTACAAAATGATGTATGTATAAGATTATTCGTTATTTGTAATTCAACAAGATTAGAAACAATTCTATCCATTAGACACTAATTAGATAAATTATGATGTATCTATGCAATGGAAGATCTTATCCCTGTAAAACACAAATGTGGAAGCTCCATAAGTACTGGTACAGAAGCAAATCTTGGGGATATACTGTCAAGTGAAAAAAATCAAAGGGCAGAAAAACAAACATAACATGTTATTTGTGTGGAAAAAGGAGAAATGAGAAAATACATATTCACGTTAGCTTGTATTTGGACACAAAATGGATAAAACTAGCTAACCACAGGGAATGATAAAAAGATGAACAGAAAACAGAGTGGACAGGAGAAGGAACAAAACTTCTCAGTATCTATCTTTTTATATTGTTATTTTTTATCCACTAAAAATTTATTACTCGTTCCAAAATGTTGCACTTAAAATTCATTTTTTAAAATTCAGCTAGGGAAATTAAAACAAACTCCAAAGTCTAATTACTTATTACTTTTTCCTCCCCCATTTCTCCCTTCAAAGTATATGAATGGACTTTGCAAGCTGCACACAGGTTGCTAAGACCTCCCTTCAAAGTGTGTGTGTTGGTGGGTGGGGGAGTGGTAGTTGGCCTTTAATATACTGCTCTTGACCTCTAGAGCCTCAGCCAGAACTGACATGGGGCAAGTCTTATTTGAACACCTTGTTTCCCGGGAAAAGCCAAACAGAACATAATCCAGGAAGAGGCCACAAGTAAGGCAAAGGTAGTGTTGGCGGACGGGGGACAGGTAAATAAGTAATTTCAGTTAATAAATTATTTAGATACCTTTGTATATCAGTATCCAAATTTTATCTTGCCTTTTTAAACTGTTATAGTGATCTATATTACAGCTATATACTAATTTTTATTTATATTAAATTATATAAATTATATAAAATTTTCTCATTTTTAAGATTTGCCTCAGTGGAAATTTTTGTGCATTTGTGAGTTTTTCTCTAAAATGAATTTTTAGAAGTAGAACTGAAGGTTGAAGGCAATGCACCTTTTACACTTTAATTAAATATAGTGAATAAACATGGAAAGGTTCAATATTAGTAGTTAAATACAAAATCAAATTAATTCCCATTTTCATTCATTTGGCAAAGATATTAACAAGAATGTGAATAAATACTGATATAAAAAGATCTCCAAATCATTTTGATAAATGAAAAAGCAAATTTCATGAAAATTCATACAAAATAATACTATCTATGATTTTTTTTTTAAATCAACCACCACAAAGCAAAGTGATTTATTTCAGTCTCTCTGTGTGTGTATATACTGAATTTAAGTAGGCATAAAAAGCTCAGAAAGAACACACACCAAAATAACAACTCTCCCTGGGGAAGAGACATGTGAGGCAGAAGGGATGGGGGGACGAGTAGCCAAATGAACCCCCTGATTTTATTGTTAGAATTTAAGACAAAGACAATATATACAAATATTACTTGTCCAATTAAAACAAAAATATTTATAAAAATTAGTCCATTAATTTCTGTTTGTGAACTCTTTTTTAATAAACTAGAGTAAATTGATTTCCAAACCTAATCTGTAATCATTTTTTTTTAAATAAAAGGGTTTTATAGAGGCCATTGATTATCTGTTTCTACTTGTTTATGCCCCATCCCATGTGAGGAAATTCAGCCGAATTTAATAGAGAATTGACAAGAAGGAAAAGGAGTCTAGAAAACATGCCACATGAGTTAAACTTAACATGAAAAAAGTAAATCCAATCATCCAATGAAAGGATAAAATTATTGTACAGTATTAGTACTTGATGTCAAAGGTCCAGGAAAGAAACAGCTAGCTAAATTTTTATTCAACTTCTAATACAGATTCACACTTCAGAATTAAATTTCTACTTCAGGAAGAGAGAATGGTGCTGAGTGGTGAATTTGGAAGGCTCATTGGTCAGGCTCTCTAAAAGGCTATAGAAACAGAGCTTCGAACTGGCAAAAATAAAAAGTGTATCAGTTCCATGCCCCAGATTCTTTTGCACAGAGAATGTAGGGTGATACCTGCATGGCACCCTTTGGAAATGGATGAGAGAAGGCAACAGGCCTGAGAGCTGCCACAGTCCCAGCAGTGCGGATGTCCCAAAGACCAAGCGCATCCAGGCACCTCTGTGACTCAGTCACAGCACACCCATGTGTCCAGGCACACCTGCTGGGAAGACTGGCTTGGTTCAGCTTTTCACTAATTATGGATACGCCCCAAAGCAGACTTTCTGGTTTGCTAGTAACAACAGTGAGTGAAGATGGCTCATAATAATGCAGTACTTTCTCTGACTGGACAGCAGATAGGTGGCAAGGACTATGTTATTTAGTTCTTCATTAAAGACTGGTCACTCTGGAAGCGCACTGTACCTGCAGATGGTATTCAAACTCCAAAAGGTCCTCAGACATCACCTGCACAAGATGACTAATTTTCTTGTTTGAAAACGAGGAGGACCTCTTCCTCTCTCCCCCTTCTGTGGACCTGGGTGTTCTCTCAAACTATCTTTTACAAGACTACACGTACTGCGGCAACTAGTTCTAAAAAATCTTGCCATCATCATATTCAGTACCTTCGACAACGGCAAAAGCTCTCCACTACTTAAAAAAAGTATGTTCACTAAATAAAATGGTAGCAAGTTATAGTTCACAAATACTATTGAGATTTAATAAACTGTTAAGTACAAAATGAGGCACCAATTAACATTTTTTAAAGTATATGCGGTAGTTTTTTCTCCTTAAAGAATTTATCATTTTTGGCGAAGCGTGCTGGCTCACACCTATAATCCTAGCACTCTGGGAGGGCACATGGCAGGAGAATCATTTGAGCCCAGGAGTTCCAGACCAACCTGGGCAACACAGTGAGACCCTGTCTCTACAAAAAATAGAAAAAATTAGCAGGGCGTGGGAGCACACACCTATAATGAGCCCAGGAATGGGAGGTTGATGATGCCACTGCACTCTAGCCCAGATGACAGAGCAAGACTCTGTCTTAAAAAAAAAAAAAAGAATTCATCATCTTAAGGCATCATGCATTGCACAGTATGCAAACTCTAATAAGACATAAAAATATGAATACAAGAGCCAAAACAGCATAAATGACAGACATTACCACCCATGAAACACAAAAAATTACCACTTTGACAGCTCACATATTGGTCTTTTAGGATCTCCTCATCTTTAACAACATTTTCATAACATGAACTTCATTTTATAGATGACAGGCAAGAAAAAGAGATTTGAACTTATAGTACCTGGTAAAAGTTGTGTTGTGTTCAGTCATCGCAACTAGCAGTTTCAGAGCATATGCTGGTACTGGGTCAGGCTCCATGAGAATGTGCTCATACCTAAAATGAAATGATGAAGACATTTTTAAAAACACTCATGGCCAGGTATGGTGGTACACACCATATATATAGTCCCAGCACTTTGGGAGGCCAAGGCAGGAGGATTGCTTGAGCCCTGGAGTTCGAGACCAGCCTGGGTAACAAACATAGTGAGACCCCATTTTTACAAAAAAAATAGAAAAATTAGCCAGGCATGGTGGCACACTCCTATAGTCCCAGCTACTGTAGAGACCGAGGCAAGAGTATCACTTGAGCCCAGGAGTTCTAGGTTGCAGTGAGCTATGATCGCACCACTCCAGCCTAAATGACACAGTGAGACTGTGTCTCTTAAAAAAAAAAAAAAAAGTAAGTAGTTTTCCTCTTAAATGCTACTCTGAACAAAACAATATACCATAAAGTGCAAACATCTGAAAAACTTATAGATACTGAAATAAACTTATGAGTTAATAGGGCTTGCACAGGTTACTTAACCTCATGAAGCTTCAAACAGCTTCACTTGCCAAGGGTGATGATGATACTGACCTACCTCATAGGATACAATTGTTGAGAAGATTCAATGAGAAAATCCATGTAAAACAATTAGTATTGAGCTGCGCACGTAACAAAAGATCAATAAATGCTAGGTATTTGTGCTGAGAGGCTCCAACACCACCCTCTCTCATTCAGTGATTCACTAGAGAACTCACAGGACTCAGCACGGCTCATACAGAGAACTCACGGGGCTCAGCATGGCTAAGATGCAGCAGAGCAACACAATAAGGACTCACCACTGAACCATACAGGAAAATGACACAGGCAGAAGCCTGGAGAATTCCACGTACAGGCTTCCTTATGCTCTGTCTGCAATGCGGGGCCACACACGGCACACTCTTTCCCCAGCAATTAAAATGCATCACAGCACATGTGTGTGAAACCCATTAGAGACTCGGTGACCAGGGTCTTCCTTGGGGACTGTTCATCTAGGCAACCTCTGCCTGACATGTATCAAAATTCCAGACTCCCAGAAAGAAAGCAGGGGTTCAGCATAAACCAGACTGCTTGCAAAAATAGTTGAGGCACAGTAAACTACTCTTATTAGGTAAATGTTAACTGGAAGCACTCTGAGGGCAAGTTCCAAAATGCTTAGCCATGGGCTAACCTTGCAAACAGGACTTTTTTGAGATAGGTTCTCACTCTGTCACCCAGGCTAAAATGCAGTGGTGCAATCATAACTCACTGCAGCCTCAAACTCCTGGACTCAAGTGATCCTTCCACCTCAGTCTCTAGAGTAGCTGGGACTACAGGAGTGTGCCACCATGCCCAGCTAATTTAACTTTTTTTTTTTTAAGAGATGATGTCTCACTATGTTGCCCAGGCTGGTCTTGAACTCCTAACCTAAAGCGATCCTCCCACCTCGGCCTTCCAAATAGCTGGGACTATAGATGCATGCCACCACACCTGGTGCAAACAGGACTTTTTAAGGATAGCAGTTTCAGGCCTGCTATGTTAATTTTTTTCTGCATAGCATTCTTATTAATACTTAAAATCACAAATTAATATTATTACCAAAAAGAATAAAACTCAAAATGTCTTTATCAAAAGTTTCTACGACAAAATTTAGACTGCTCTCCCATGTTATTTGCTACAGAGGCTGGTTTATATACTATGTCTTATTTATTTAGGTTCAGCCATCCAGTATACAGCCCTATGTAGATGCTCAATAAATACCAAGTGAATGAATAAACAAACTAATCTACTTTATGACTTAATTCTCTTCAACAGTCAACTAAAAAGGGAGAAAAACATCTCTGAAAATCCAAAATGGATATTTAAAAATCTATGACATGAAACAGATGCTTTTCATCTAGAGAACAGGGCCCCAGGCTCTTACTCACAGCTTATTTAGTCTCATTTTGGAAATCATTACATAACAAGCTTAATTATATAGCCCGTAAGCCCACAGCCATTAGAAAGGAGCCAAGTAAAGGGAAGAGAGTGATTATTACAGAAAGGCAACCTAAGAATTACGAAGCGGGACTTGAAAGCATAGGAAAAACAAAAGAAAGCAATCCTAAGAACTCTAGAAAGCAGTCCGTGGAGCATTTAATGTAGAGTAAGAGGTCGCTCATACCTCACTGGGGACTGAGGGCCCATCCTACAATGTAATGTTCAAAATGGGAATAGTGAGTCAAGAAAATGTTAAGTTGGGTACAGTGTTCTGCTTAAGAAGCCAGGAAGTACCATATTTTAGAAATTTAAAAATTCTAGCAGTTAAAAGATTTGCCCAAGTATGACAAGAAAATGACATGTTAAAAAAAATACAACATAACCAAGCACGAGTAATTTCAAGACTAAAAAAAACATTAGGAAATCAGTTAATACATTTTATCATATGAATAAAACAAAAATCAAGCAAATATCTTCAGAAGTGATAAAAATGTATTTGATAAAATTTAACATTCAATTCAAATTTTGTTAAAAAAGAAATAACTTTTAGTTCTTTGAGGTATCTCCATATTACTACCATTTGATCCAGCAATCCCATTACTGGGCATCTACCCAAAGGAACAAAAGACATTCTATAAAAAAAAGACATCTGCACTCGAATGTTTACAGCAGCACAATTAACGACTGCAAAGATGTGGAAACGACCCAAGTGCCCATCGATACATGAGTGGATTAATGAAATGTGGTATATGTATACCATGGAGTTCTACTCAGCCACAAAAAATGATGGTAGCACCTCTTGTATTATCCTGGATAGACCTGGAGCCCATTCTACTAAGCGAAATATCACAAGAATGGAAAAACAAGCAGCCCATGTACTCACCATCAAATTGGTATTAACTGATCAACAATTATGTGCACATATAGTAGTAACATTCGTCCATTGGGTGTAGGGCAGGTGGGAGGGGGGAGGAGGGGATGGATATATTCACACCTAATGGGTGCGGTGTGCACCATCTGGGGGATGGACCCACTTGAAGCTCTGACTTGGGTGGGGCAAAGGCAATATATGTAACCTAAACATTTGTACCCCCATAATATGCTGAAATAAAAAAAAAAAACTTAGCATACTAGAGAGAGATCATTAGTTCCTTTCTCTGACTACACATTCTTATGAAATAAAAAGCTCTTATCATCCTGAGTCCAGGGTACCCAAGAATATTCTCAAGTTCAGTGATTTGCTAGAAGGACTCACAGAACTCAGAAAACTTGTTATACTCGCGACTGTCGTTTATTACAATGAAAGGATACAGATTAAAAATCAGGGAAGACAAAAGGCACATATTGCAGAGTCCAGAAGAGACCAGGCACAAGCTTCTGGTTGTCCTCCCCCGTGAGGTGTACAAACAGTGCCGAGTCTTCCTAGCAGCGATGCGTGACGACACGTGGAAGCACTGCCAACCAAGCGAAACAGCGCACCCGAGCCTTGGCGTCCAGGGTCTTTACTGGGGGTCGGTCACATAGGCATGGACCGCTTGTGAGCTGACCTCAGCTACTCAGTCTCGGGCCCCTCCAGAGGTCAAGCTGGTATGCTGTGGCCCAAGGCCCCCACCACAATTCACAATGTTAGCATAAATTATCAGGTATCGCTGAAGGCCCGCAGGTATACAAAGACACCCTTATCAGGTAGGATATTCCAACTGCTTAGAAGTTCTCTCTTCCAGAAGGCAGTCAAGGGCCACTTTTTTTAGAATGTGCAGGGTTTACCACCCCACACCTGCTGAGCAAACTTTTTACTGATAGGCATTGCCATTAAAGTCAGAAATAAGAGAAGAATGCCCTCTTCCACTACTTGCCCAAAGTTTAGAAACTGGCCAGGGAGTCTCAAATTGAAATGAGGGTGAAAAGTTCCTGATGAGTCCATCGCGTACCCTGGGTAACCGGCTCCTGAAGGAAGGAGCCACAAGCCTACGAATTTTTAAAAAGCTTCCCAAGTGATCTTCCTACTCACGTGCTTGTGTGGAAAGCACGAGAGAAAATATGGACACTATTTAGAAATATAATAGAAAAATATTCTCAGTAGGGCTGGAACAGATATTTAAAAATCGACTTAATATGAAACATGTACCATCTACATGTAAGAAGAAAATACTACTAAAATATTCCTGACTGAAATAAAAGTGTCTTGAGGTTATGTGAAGTAATCTAACCTTGAAACAGAAGGAAAGAAGGAATCTTGTCCTAGCCTATGCATGAGAATTTTCTCAAAGAATATTGTTCTATTTTCCTCCTGTTGGAAAAAAAAGGGAAAAATTCATAATGGATATGTTTAGAATACAAATATTGAATACATTCTAGTTTAATCAAAGATAGGTTTGTAATGGTCACCAAGATCTAACCAAAAGTATGTTGTGATTTATTAAGCTTGTCTTCTAAAGACAGATAAAGCAGCTAAGCTGGTAGTAGTAGCTGGATCCTGCACTCCCCTGAATGCAATTTAGCAGGAAAAAAAAGAAATAGTGATGAGCCCTCGCTCCTGAAATGGCCTTGGAAGAGTGGCCAGTGAAGAGCTGGCCGTTCTGATGGACAGGGCAGGAGAGGAGCACTCCAACTACCTCTAGGATCTTCTCCAACCAAGGTGTCTTTGCAAGGGGCCAAAGCAGCTGCAATCCAGGCAGGAAGGCCATTCATACTAAATTCACGTCTATCCCAAATAAGAGAAAGCCCCTCAAAATCACATATTTGGGACCGAAGGCAAGCAGGTGAAGATGAGGTAATCCCTGCCTCTTCATTCTTCCCTCCTAATCCCAAAATGAATAAATCCCTATCTTTTCCAAGTGCCTGGTATAAACCGTGCCCAATTAGGTGGTCTGGGAAAAAATTGAAATAAACCATCAAATACCTCTGGATTATCATGAGAAACTATTCTGAGAAATGTGACCAAAGAATTGGCCAAGTGGAGAAAAGTGTCCCCACTTGTGTCGAGAGGAAGAAGGAGGCACTGTCTGAAGAGGTCCATTCCGCAGGAATTAAGCCACAAATTCAAATTTGCATCTCAATGGAGTATATTCAGAGATTTGAGGGGGAAGGGGAGATTCCAGAATATCGAACAAACTTTAGAATGAAATACACTGAGGAAGATCCTGCTAAATATAAAGCTAAAGTACATGATAAAACCACGATAATTATTAAGTGTAGGCTGGGATAAAGAATACACATACACAGTCATGTGCTCCACGATGATGTTTTGGTCAAGAACAGACAGCATATACAGTAAAAAAAAATCCTATGGGACCACCACTGTACCTTTTCCGTTTCAGATACACAAATACTTACTATTGTGTTATAACTGCCTACAGTATTCATTACAGTCGCATGCTGTAGAGGTTTGTAGCCTAGGAGTAAAAGGCCATATCATAAAGCCTAGGTGTGCAGTAGGCTGTACCATCTAGGTTTGTGTAAGTACATTCTATGATGTTTGCACAAATACAGAACCACTTAATGACACATTTTTCAGAATTTATCCCCATCTTAAGTGATGCATGACTACAAATCAAAAGAAAAGTGACACTTGGCATAGGACAGAAAAGAGTAATCTTAGAAAGGGAGTGAGACTGAACGGTCAGGCCGTATCTTATAAATATGTATCTCCAATAAATTAAAATTTTAAGTAAAATGATTTTGCTTCATTAGAATACTAAAAATGAGTAAATATTCACAGATGCTTGGGTAAGAACACCTCTTAAGCATGACAAGTATGAAATGAATGAGAAAAATATTTATAATTTTAAAGTTTTTTAAAAACTAAACATTTCTTAATAGCAAAACCACCAGCACAAACCAAATGAGGAAAAAATTATTTGCAGAATGTTGGTAAAACGAAGAGTTGATATTCTTACTATTTAAAGAGCCATTGTAAATAACAGCAAACACACCACTAGAAAACTGGACAAAATTCACTTAAGAACATAAACAGCCAAGAAACATGAGGGAAAATGGTCTGCACTTCATTAATACCTGAAAGAATGCAAGATACAGCTAACGAGGGTGTAGTAAAATGGGCCGTTTCATACGGAGAAACTGGTAGTATAAACTGTCCATCATCTTTGAAAAATTTGGCAAAACATATCAAACACTTTTAAAATGTATCTAAATTTTGAAACAGCAACTCTCTAGAGATTCAACAAAAGGCAGTAAGGATGGACACAAAGATGCGGTCATAAAAATCGTTTTTGCAGCATTATATATAATGTAGTGGAAAAATCCTAGATGTTCAGTAACTGAAAACTGTTAAAATGATTTTTAGTACATCTAAAGATAAGCATAGATAATTAGACTACAAGACAGCCAATAAAATAGTGTTGTATAAGTATAGATATAGTCACAGATATAGATATTAACAATATGATGTCTGGGAGTAGGGAAGAGAGACAGGTTCCAAGCAGGAAATTTCAGAAAGTACTAAGTAAATCTCACCAGGAAGGGAGAAATCATACAGTAGAGCAGGAAAATACTAACTGAAAATAGTATAGGCAAGAGGAAAAACACTGAGAGTCTGGAATAGCTGGGTAAATACTATTAATACCATGTTCTACAGGTTTCTGAGCACAGGAAGGACATGAGGAAGGCAATCTGTTAAAATGCAAAACTGATAGAGTATAAAAGAGATCTGAGGCTTGGAGAGCTTAGAGGAAAGAGATGTGCTAGGTTTCGATAAAGAGGTGGCTGCCGAACAGCAAAAGCACTGAGGCAAAATCTACCTTTTGAAAGGCTAAGGATTTCCCCTGGACTGCTACGAGACAGAGGTAGATGGCTTACTCTGACATTTTCTGTGCAGTCTCTTCCAAAATTTGAACTAGGTGACATCTCGAGTCAATTCCAAAACTTTATGGAATGAGACAGTGTATACATCAAAAAAATAGTTATCTTGGGGACTCCCCATCTTGGGATTTTTATGTGATCTGAGCTCTATGTTCACTGGTGTTTTGTATGGAGGCATAAATATATAAGTACATCAATAGTTAAATGGGTACATAAGTGAATGGAGAACTGGACAGTCATGTGGGAGGACTGACAGATACATACACACGTTTATAATTTAAGAGAAAGGTACGATTTCAACCTAAGTGTTAAATACAATTTCAGATAGTGAAGCCCTACTCTCTTCTAGCCTCTTCAATCAGATCAACAGCAAATTTTCATGATAAAAGTTTAAAAGACTAATAGAAACTATTTCAATAAAGCAACACTCACATTTTACAAAATATATCCAAAGAACTGGAGTGGTAGAATTATCCTCATTGAGAGGGGTCAAAGAATATTATCTTTATGTCCCATTTTTGCCTCTAACTACAAAATTATCCCAACTTAGATTGCTATAGGTTATATCCCTGGGGGGAAAAAAAAAATCACTGTACCTAAATGTAGCAATTTAGGTACAGACTCAAAACATTATAAAAGGATTAAGTAAAAGGAAAAAAGTAGAATGTTATGATACTTCTTTCTGATGCAAAAATGTAAGTTAAATTTTATCTGCAAAAGAATTATCTAAGGAAAGAGCAAAAATCAAACATTCCTTTCTATTCTGATTCCTATCAAACATGGTCCCACTCATACCTATTTTAACATAGAAAGCTTGTGGTAGAAACGAAGAAGCAATACAGAATTATCCAGATGGTCTTTGAGACACAAGCAGAGAAATTAGATAATCAAACTCATGACTTTTCCTGGACATTATTCCTAAGACACCTAAACAACCCTACAGTGTGTTGCCACTAATAGAGTTCATTTATAAATTCCAATTCCTAAAAGGAAATACAATTCTAATTTGTAAGGAATATATTTCTCAGATTCTAAAAACAAAGCCTTAATATTTTATGAAGTCATTATGGCCCTAATGATTTTACAGGTCACAAGAGAATTACAAAAAAGAAAGGCTGTACTCATTTTCCCCAGAAAAAAATGGGAATGCCATACTGTCACTAAAATATTGTAAGCACAGTTATATCAGCATGATCCCTTTTCAATACAAACACTCAAAGCTAAAAGAAAATACAAAACTAAAATTCATGTTGTCAAAATGGTTCCAGTCTGCCAAAAGCAAATAGTATAGCAAATTTTCCCCATGGCTTGCCGCATCGCTTAAACCTTCCCTGACTATCCTGTCTAAAACAGCCCCTCCCTCATCCCCCTTATCCTTCACTTTCTCCTTTCTCTATTGCCTTTGACGGTACTCACATATTAATTTCAGAAGTCATCTCACACATTTGTTTGTTTACTGTTGTGTCTCGCCCACTGGAATGTCAGCTCACTGAGGGAAAGGGATTCGATATTGTTCACCACTGTATCCCCAGTGTCTGGCATGTGGAAATCACTCAATATATATATTTGGTGAATGAATTAACTAAGAAAGAAAGGAGGTGGGGAGGAAGAAAGGAAAGGTCTTAAACTGCAAATGCACAATCACATAACATAGTACAAATTAGATTTACATTTGTATGAATATTAAAATTTCCTCCACCCCAAAAATAAGCAGTGGTGTTTCCTGCTTGAAGGATCTAGTCCCATTTATGGTTAAATACTGAAAGAGAAATGTCCTCACCTTATGTAATAAGTCTCAAAAAAAAATGTTCAAATAGCGTAAGACTACTCTTGGTACTAAGATTTCATTGATAATGACTTTGATATTAAACTTCTGAGAGGTGCTGATTTTAATTAATAAGGTTAATTTGGGCTTAAGTTCCATTAAATACTGTCTCTTCTCTTCTACATAAACCTTTAAAAGTAAATCTTGTCTCTCAGCTGAATAAAAATCATGGTCATTTTCTGAGGATATGTGGTATCTTTCTTCTCAGAAAAGAAAAAACCTTTTCTCATTAATCATACAGATAACTTGGTTATGTTACCGGCATTTCAACTATCTTAAGAAAAGGAGGACAACTGAAAGGAGGAAAGGAAGGAGGACATAAGGGCACACGCACCAAGTCAACGGCAGGGCCAAGATTGGAATCCAACACATGAGCCACAAGATAAACATTACCAACGGCCAGTATCACCAACCTGAATAAGCAGAGTTTCCTCAAGCTGGTGGCAGAAGAAGTCGGAGGGATTCTAAGCACAATGGGGGATTTGACAAATTTTCTAGCCTGAAAATGGAGGCCTTACCTGGGAAGAAATGCAGGTACCCTAAGGAATGTATGGCAGCACAGATATGGGTACTTTGGTTCTACAACTGCATGGTGGATTGAATAATGGCCCCCCAAAAGATATGTCCAAATCCTAACACCCAGAACATGCGACTGTGACCTTATTTGGAACAAGGGTTTCTGAAGATGTAGCTAAGGATCTCAAGATAAGATCGTTCTGGAGTTAGGGTGGTCCTAAATCGAATGACAGGTGTTCTCATAAGAGAAAGGCAGAGGGAAATTCCGACACAAAGACACAGGGAAGAAAGCTGTGTGACAGAGGCACAGATTGGAGTGACGCTGCCACAAGCCAAGGGCTGCTGGCAGCCAGCAGAATCTAGGACATAACAATGGAGTTGATTCTCCCTCAGAGCTTCCCAAAGGAACCAACACTGCCAACACCTTGATTTCAGACTTCTGGCCTCCTGAACTGCCAAGGAATAAATTTCGGTTGTTTTAAGCCAGTTATTTTGTGGTAATTTGTTATGGGAGCCCTAAGAAACTAACACGAACCACAAGAAACTGAATTCTGCCAGACAAGGACTCAGACCAGCAGACGCCTTGATTTCAGCTACGTGAGAACCTGAGCAGAGAACCCAGCAACACTGTGTCGGACTTCTGTCCTACGGTGCTGCAACCTAATAAATAAAAAAATGGGTGTTGCTTTAAGCCACCAAGTCTGTGGAGATTTGTTATGCATCAATAGAAAATTAACAGAATACATAGAGTTGAATTTTCCTGTATTATATTAATACTTATAGTCCAAAATTATAAAAGTTTTGATGCTGAGCATCCTTTCCTTGTTCTTGACCTTAGTGAAAATGCCCTTAATTAAGCAGAATTCCCAAAATTGTGATGGACGGACCACTAAAGTTCTGAGAGGTGTTATCAAATAATAGGTAGGCCATGGGAAATAGGGTCCTAAGGGCACAGAACGTTGACAAACTCTGAGCTTTGGAAAGTGAAATGGGTGAACTGTGAAACTCAAAAGCAAAGCAGTGTTTCAGAAAGAACACATGCTCTCTCCAGATTTATTAACATTAGGTAGGCCCACAGTTTAAGAAAGGTAGCTTCAATATTTAATGTTTCAGTGAACATTTTTACTTACACGACGTATAAATGTCTTCAGTTAAAAAAAATTTCTGAATTTTTGGCTCTGTCAGAGAGTAAGTTCCATAAAGGTAGAGGCTATACCCATCTTAATCATTAATTTCTCCAACTAGAAACATGCCTGTGAAATAAGACGCATTTAGCATTGGATGAGTAAATGAGTTGGTGAAGAGAGAAAACGTTCTTTCTCCCCCAGCTTACTTCACATAACTCTCACATGCAGGTTTCTGCCAGAAACAAGATGCTTTGCTTACTGCCCAGTACTCTGCCTCTCCCACACGCTGGCTTACCCCATGGCCTGGGGTGCCCATTCCTTTTCTGTCCAGTCACACCCAGGTTTCCAAGTCTAACTCAAATATCACCTCTCGATAAACAGTATTATAATCCACATACAGTAGGCACTAAGCAAATACAACTGAAGTTTATCTCACAACTAAAGTTTATCTCTTCAGAAAGTAAAGCATGCACATTGAGAAAAGGCAATTTTTTTTTATATTAATTCATTCAGGATATTTATGGTAGATGTTTTGATGGTTCATTTTACGTGTAAGGTGATTGAGCCAT
>RJWJ010025236.1:0-24080 GCA_004363605.1 Indri indri
TGGAGGGTTTTAGGCAGGGTGGCCCAGTGGGGAAGGGTGGAGCCCGGATGATGTGAGGAGGCTGCAGCGGTCATTCAGGGAGGATGGTGGCATGGATGGTGGGGGAACTTGGGAAGGTCCCTGGACTCAGGCCAGGGTGGAGCAGGATTCAGAGGGTGGGGTGGGTGGTCCAGCTGGGCTCCTGGAGTGGATGGGGAGGGGATGAACATGAGGGTCTGCAGCGAGAAAGTAGAGTGGCCCACGGGTATGCAGCAGGGGGAAGGCAGCAAGTGAGGCGGTGCTTGGGAGGAGGCAGTGGTCCTCGGAGCTCTGGCTGGTGAGGAAGGGCTGTGTGGGCAAGACTCTTCCCCCGGCCCCCGGCCCCAGGCCCAGCAAGCTTGCAGCCAGTCCCTCTCTGGGCTGGATGAGGGAGAAGGAAGTGGGGCCGGGAGGGGAGATTTATCAAAGCCCCCACGTCTGTGACAGGCCACGCTTTCTCCATGGAGCACCTTGTCCAATGGGGCTGAGCACTTTGGACCAGATGAAAGGACTGGGCATACAGTGGCCTCAGTCCAGGGCTGGGAGAGCAGACTTGGCTGGGAGCAAAGGGGCTGGTGCCCCCATGGGCTTGTGGGCCTCAGGGCCTGGTGCCCCCACCTAAGCCTCAGGGGGGCTGGAGTGTCCACCCCGGCGGACCTTTCGAGAAATGGCTGGGCCTTTGTGCAGAAGAATGCCCGGAAATCCCGCGCCTCCCTCCTCCAGCAAGAATGGGGGCTCTTCCTCCTGGCCAGGAAACTCCAAATTGGCTTCCGGAGGGTGGCCTGGGGGCTGGGGTGCCAGGGACACCATTGCCGCTGGTGGGAGGGCAGGGCACAGCCTTTCATGTCCCTTTGTGTCTCTCCTGTCTGAGGGCCAGAGCAGGCTGCCAAGCCTGGGGCCACTGTGCCCCTGGGGGCACAGTCCGTGTGCTGCTCATGGGCCCCCAAAGATGAGGGGTGCGCAGTAGCGCAGGAAGAGGAGCGGCTGAGCGGTCTGGGAAGGCCTGCAGCAGCGGAGAGGGTCTCCAGGCAGTGGAAAGGCCCCCGTGCGGGGCGGAGGCTCCAGGGAGGCAGTGGATGGTGTGGGCGGTGAGGCCGGGCCTCTGGGCCCGACCCTTCCCGGTATCTCGCCTGGATGGGGCGGGAGAGGCAGTGCCGGACTCGGAAGGAGACCGGGAGTGAGCGAGTGAACGAGGGGAGTGAGCGAGTGAACGCGAGGATTCCAGGGCCGACTTCAAGGAGGGAGGCCCAGCTGTGCGCCGCGAGAGCCCCCCAGGCAGGCCTCCGCACAGTGGTGATGGGGTGGGGGCTCCCGCAGACCCCGGTCAGGGAAGAGTGGAGGTGGCCCGGGTGGAAGGGGCCATCGGTCGGGGATTTGGGGATGGAGGTTGCAGGCCGAGGGTGGCCAAAGTGGTTGGGCCGGCAGATGCAGGGAGGTGGCCCGCGAAGCGCGCCCCAGGCCAGCCGGGAATGCGCTCAGTGGCGCCTGGGACAACTGCGGGGGTGGGGGTGGGGGGTTGGGGCGCGGCCGAGCGGAGAGGGTCCAGTGCTCTCAACTACCCCCACTCGCGGTTGTTTCCCTAACTCCGGCCGCCGGGGAGCCTCTGATTGGCTGTGGGACGACGGCCCGCACGCGGATTGGCTGCTTCCGGCTGGGGGGCCGGGCCTGGGGCGCGGAGTCCGCCCCCCGAGCCTTCAAGTAGAGAGCCCCCCGGCGGCGCCGCAGACCCGAGGCGGTGCCACAGTCCTGCTGGGAGAGCGGGCGCAAAGACACCAGGGCGCGCGCCGAGCCTCACGGCCCAGGCAGCGGCGCGCCCGCCGGGAGGCCTCCAGCCATGGGGTCGGCAGCATTGGAGATCCTGGGCCTGGTACTGTGCCTGGTGGGCTGGGTGGGCCTGATCCTGGCGTGCGGGCTGCCCATGTGGCAGGTGACCGCCTTCCTGGACCACAACATCGTGACGGCGCAGACCACCTGGAAGGGGCTGTGGATGTCGTGTGTGGTGCAGAGCACCGGCCACATGCAGTGCAAGGTGTACGACTCGGTGCTGGCTCTGAGCACCGAGGTGCAGGCGGCGCGGGCGCTCACCGTGAGTGCCGTGCTGCTGGCGCTCGTCGCGCTCTTCGTGACCCTGGCGGGCGCGCAGTGCACCACCTGCGTGGCCCAGGGCCCCGGCAAGGCGCGCGTGGCCCTCACGGGCGGCGCGCTCTACGCGCTCTGCGGGCTGCTGGCGCTCGTGCCGCTCTGCTGGTTCGCCAACATCGTGGTCCGTGAGTTCTACGACCCGACGGTGCCCGTGTCCCAGAAGTACGAGCTGGGCGCAGCGCTGTACATCGGCTGGGCCGCCTCGGCGCTGCTTATGTGCGGCGGCGGGCTCGTGTGCTGCGGCGCCTGGGTCTGCGCCGGCCGTCCCGACCTCAGCTTTCCGGTCAAGTACTCGGCGCCGCGGCGGCCCACGGCCACCGGCGACTACGACAAGAAGAACTACGTCTGAGGGCGCCAGGCACGGCGGGGCCCTTCCCGCCAGCCACCCCCGCGTGCCGTCAGAGCTACCTGGGAGCTCCGCATAGACTGCGGCCTCCGCCTCGGCGCGCTGCGCACAGGCTCCGCTCGACGACCGGCTTTGCGCACGGACGCAGCCGGTGGACTGGCTCCTGCAGGCACCCGCAGCCTGGCCTCTCCCGCCGCCAGTGGTCAGGCCCTGCCCTGACCAGACGACACGCCCTCGTGAGGACTTGGTCAGTTTCCTTCTCTGTGCGCCCAGCTGGGATTCCATGGGCAGAGCGGGCACCAGACTGAAGATGCCAGATGAAGATCCTTCCCTGGCGCTGGGGGTCTTGGCTGCTGCCTAACTCCCCAGTGGTTCCTGCTGAGTCAAGAGGGGCAATGGAGAGCCCGGGGCCCCAGCCTGGGCTGCTGGAGGGATGTGTACAGCTGGCCTTACCCTATCAGCAGGGCCTGTGCCCAGGGGACCAACGGACTGAGCCCAAGGGACCAACTTCCCTGTCTCCCAGCTGCTCCCCAGGCAAGGCTTGTGGGCACCAGAGTGTGGAGCTGGGGCCTGCCCTCCTCTGCGGCTTGTGGGGTGGGAGTGGGAGGTTAAGAATTTGCTTAGTAAATGGTTTGAATACTCTCCCACCTGTGTCCTGTTCTCTGTCCAGTCACCTCCCATCCACCCACTGCGGACTCCTCCTGGGCTGGCCCCTGGGGCCCATGGCCTTCTCCCCAGTCCCCTCAGCCACCCTGCCACTTTCCCACTTGGTGGGAGATACAGCCACCACCTGGCGACTGTCACCCAGGAAGGTGAGGTCGGCAGCAGAGAGTCGCTACTGAGTCACAGGGCCAAGCTGGAGCAGGGGTGGGGGTAGAGGCAAACCCAGCGGAGGATGCAGGCTAGAACCCCCGCCAGGGCCCACGAGTGGGAGTCTTGGGCCGGGGAAGCGCTGAGGGTGGGGAGAAGCTGCTGGCTTCTCCCAGGGAGAGTGCCCGGACCCACACAGCACGGGGTGATGTTTTCCACCTGTCCTCCCAGTGCTTGCTTAGTTCCAGGCCCTCTCAAGTGGCCACAGACATCTGTACACTGACCAGGCCCTTTCTAATGGCAGGGCAGGGACAGGGTGAATCCAGGATGCGTGCTGGTTCCGGCACAGCTCGCTGCAGTGCAGGTCGACAGTGGCGTTGCCATGGGGAGGAGGCGCTGGCGGCTGGCTGCCCAGAGTGCCTCGGCCTGGCTCCAGGCCCGTCCTGGCTTCTCTGCCAGTCACGGCGTGGCGCTGTGCAGGGCCTGTGCCCACCCTGCTGGCCTGACAGCCAGCCCAGACTGGTGCCAACCACCAGCACCTCTGTGCCTACCCCTGCTGGGAGCACCCTCTGTGACCTTGCACTTGTGGGGAGCCCTGGGAGCCAGCACTGGCTCCAGCCAGGCATCTGGGGATGGGGGTCCCGGGAGGGCAGGGCAGGGCCATCTAGCGCGCCACTGAGAGCACATTGTTTCCAGCCCTGTTGTAGGCGCTTTGAATTAACAGATTTTTACCTTTTGCCAAAAAGCTAGGAACAGAAGAGAGCAGTGGATGGAGGCAAGGGCTGCAGGGAACGGCTCCAAGCCCAGCCAGCAGGAAGGCTTGGCACCTGCCCCCAACCCTGGCCTTGGGGGCCCTGCCCAGAAATGCCTGGGCCACATCCAACGGCAGGAAGTCTCCCAGGCCTAGCCAGGCTCCGCAGCACGGGGAAGGGGAAGAACCCCAAGGACATGGGCTCAGAGGGACTCAGGGCAGCTGCTGTGGCCACTGCGGCAGCTTCCTGGGAGTGGAGACGGAGCCAGCAGGTGGGATGGGCTACAGCAGGATGGGCCCCGGGGTGCCGAGGTCCTCAGCAGGCCTAATGCACAGCCCCACCTGGGCCTTGCAGCAAGGACCAAGAGCAGTCCCCAAGCTTGGGAGCGTGTGATCTGGAGCTGTGACCCTGGGCAGGGCCAGGAGCGATGGTCCTCATATTGTGGCACCTGGCCACTGGGGCCGGGAAATGTCCGGGGTGTTCAGCCAGGAGCTTGGTCTCAAGGCTGCCCGGGAGGGCTACATCCCACACCGGCCCTTTCCCGAGAAAGGAAGGGCAGCTGCACAGCTTTTCCAAATGGCCAGGGTGGGCAGCTTGAGGGCCTGGGAGCCCAGCCGCCACCCACCTTACCCATGCCCGAAGGGGCAGGGGCAAACTGGACCACCACAGAGGGGAGGGGAGAGGAGTGCCTCCAACCCCGCTCTGGCCCCACTGTGCCCACTATCCCTTCCTGAGGGCTGCACTGAGCCCCCGCCCCACCCGCTGTGTCCTCACTTCCAGGCCACTTTTTCTGGGCTTCTCCTACTGACTTAAAACCTGCCCAAGCCACTGCTGCCTCAAGGCCCCCGCCCAACGCCGCTTCCTCCCAGCAGCCTGGGTGCCTGGCACAACGGGGGCCCCCAGCCTGCCTGCTTCCCCAGCACCCACGTCCCCCGGCAGCAGCCACAGACGGCCTCAGCCCACAAGCAGCACCTCACACCCCAGGAAGGGCAGAAACTGCACCCTCATCGCCTTCTGATCCCTCAACACTCACAGGTGCTCAGGGGACATCAGGAACGGGTGGGACCAGCTGACTCCACGACTCCCCTGCCTGGGAAGGCCCCGCTGCCCTGAAGGCCACGCTGAGGTCTTGTCCACTTCAGACCTTCTGTGACCAGATGTGGGTGATGCCGATTTCGGGGCCTTGGGGTGTCTCTATCCATGACCCACTCAGCCAGCTGGCCCTTCCTAGCATTGAGGCCTCCCCATGCTGTCCCTTCTCCTCCGCATGCGGTGTGCCCACAGTGTGCCTGCAGGGACGCGGCGCCTGGATAAGTACTGGGCCGGGTTGGGGGGTGGCAGCCAAGAGGGTGGACTTGCCATGCTGCCAAGGCCAGGCTGACAGAGCCAGGCGCCAGCTGGCATTACTGGGCAGCAGGAAGCACAGGTGCCATGAGGGTGCAGGTGCCTGGAGGACAGGGTGGGGAGACCTCGTTCGTGGGGCCAAGTGGGGGTCACACACCCATGCTGATTTCCTGCACAGCCTCAGCACCCAGGGCACAGGACCAAAGCTCCCCTGGACCCACAGAGAGCTCGGGGCACACCCAAGCACGGGCCTCTCAGCCAGAGCCAAGACGGGGAACAGAACCTAAAACAAGTATTTTATTCCATTAAAAACCATTGCCCCTGCACCGCAGACCATGTCCATAACTTACAATCTAAATAAAAGCTAGTTAATATAAATAAGGAGAAGGAGGTGGTTTCTGAAGGAATCAAATTCTGGAAAAGAAAAAAAGGAAAAATAAATGTATCAAACAATTCTGATATCTCCCCAAATTAAACAAAGTGCCCCAGCCTTCCTACTGACATTCGGGGCTGTTGCTTCAACACGCAGCCTCGACCCCTCAGGGGTGAGGGGCAAGAGCCACTCCCCATAGCACCCCTGCCTGGGTCCGGGCTGTCCTCCACTGGAGCCCCAGTGCCCTCGTGCCCCGGCACCGCCTCACCAAGAGGACCCCGTCTAGGTGCGTGTCTGGCCTGGGCCGGCCCCCAGGTGCCCATGCACGGCCTCTCCCCTATACAGCCAGTCTCCCCTCCCCCAGCACTCTGCTCCTCACCCCCACCCCTGCCCCATCCCCAGCCTGGCCACTGCACTCCTGCCTCGGGGCAGGACACCCACAGCAGTGTTGGCGTCACCGCCAAGCAGGCTATGCAGTCAGTGGGGGGGCGGTGTCTGCCTCCAATGCTGGCTCCACTGCACGAGAGCCCCCACTTGTGACCTGACACCTCTGCCTACCCTTGGGGGTCCTGTGCTGACACACATATCTGTTGTCTAAGGAGGGCGTCAGCCTCATTTTCAGATGCTACAGGTTTAGCCTAATTAGGCACCTAGCCCAAGGTCACTGCCAATGGGCCGACAGATCTCTCGGAAAACCCCAAGGGTCTGACCAAAGCCCCTGCCCCAAGATGGGGTCCCATGCAGCCCAGGCCATCCTGAGAGAAAGACCGCAGGACTCTCACAGAGCCTACTCTGGCCCCGACAGGGGAACAGCGCCTGCCCCCATGGCTCCAGCTCTCCATAGAGGAAGGACGTGGGGAGGACCTCTGGCGTGAGGGGACCTACTGTGTCATAGCAGTGGCCTCCAGCCGAGGGCTCAGGGAGATGTAGGGTGGAGCTGGCACCCACTGTGGGGGGCCTGGGCTGAGGGATGGTCACAGAGACACAGAACAAGCCCCCAGCTCCATTTCCCAAGGGGCTCCTCAAGGAAGAGGTGGTGTGTGGGGCAGTGGGAGGCACCCTGGCCACAGTAACCTGTCCATGACTCTCAACAGGGCCCTTCTGGATAGGCGTGCGCCGGCCAGGCCGGAGCAGAGCCGACGTTTGCAATTCCAGGTTCAGCGGTGGCTGCCGACAGCTCTGCTTTCTCAAGGGCCGAGCACGCAAAGGCGCGGAGGGCCGGCTCGGCAGGCTCCCGCGGGGTCTGACACGAAGGCTGTGGGGCGGGAGGCTCCAGGCAGCCGCCAAGGGCAGTGCCAGGGAGTCTGTGTGTCACACGCATCGTGCACGCGGTGCCCAGCCCCACGGTGTGGCCGGCAGGGGGTGAGTGCCAGCTCCTTCTAAAGGGATCACAGGGGCTTAATGAAATTAGCTTCCTGAGAAATGCCCCATTGTGGCCCTGCTGGCAGCCCAGGGACAGACACGCCTGGGAAAGATATGCTGGCCTCAAACAAATCTCCTCGAGAACCTGCTCCTTCTGAAACCCAGTAGAAGCCTCCGCTGACGAGGCACAAGGCGTCAGGGTTGGCTCTGACGCAGCGGGCACCCTGTCACCCGGAGTAACTCACCCTCAGGACAGGAGGGAAACAAGCGCATCCAGAAATTTGCTCCGATCCTCAGCTTTTAGCTCCATCACTGAAGTAATGAAAGAAAAACACCTGGTGAGAGGGAGGAGCGGGAAAACAAGGCGAGGCGCGGAACTCCCTCTGTCCCCTCCATGGCCAGAACGAGCTTCCACATTCCAGCTGCACAGGCCCCCACGCCTGGAGCGCTCTGGGCCAATGGGTCGCCTCTCCCATCCTGCTGTATTTAATCTCGAAAGTGCTGGCTGTGCCAGGAAAGGCCAGAGCTGGGGCCTATGGGGAGGGCCCTCTGAGGTCCAGCGGTCACAGCCTGCAGAGGGGACATGAGGGTGTGATAACTCAGAGCTTCATAGACCTGGGCAGGGCCGGGCCTGCCCATCCTGCCAGACACAGACCCTTGCCCCACATAGGCTGAGGGAAGCCCCAGGTGGGCAGCCACCTTCAGCCTCAGTGCCCCTTCCACACAAGGGGACACGCTGCAAGCTGCCTGCATCTCACAGGGCCATCACACTTGGCCAAGCCACAGGCCTTCAGCACACAGGGCAAAACCAGGTCCCGAGAAGGGTCTGGCCTGGTCCTGGGGGCTGTCCACGCCGCCAGCCACAGCCCCGGGTCCAGCCTGCCCAAGTGGGCACTGGCCCAGCTCACTCCACATCCCCAGCCCTGGCTCTCCACCCTTGGGGTAAACCAGACAGATCCAGCCCCGACTCCTCCCTGTGTAAGGAAGGCCGTGGGCGCCAAGCTCTCACACACCGCAGGCACGAAGAGCCAGCAGGGGCTACTGCTCTCGGGGTGAACCGACACCACCCGGGCCCCGGCCGTGACTGTGCCTGGCTGGAAGCCAGCTTGAAGACAGCTGCGGCAACGTGAAGAAAGACTGGGTCTCCCAAGACAGTGATCTGTCGTTGGTGAGGAATCAGGCAGTGGTGATGTAAGAAAATGTCCTTTCTGAAAGATGCTGAGGGGTGTTATAGGCTGACTGTGTGCCCCCAAATTCCTATGTGGAAGCCCTAACCCCCAGTAGCTCAGAATGTGACTGTATTTGGAGACAGGGCCCTTAAACAGGTAATTAAGTTCAAAGGGGGTTGTTAAGGTGGGATCTAATCCAATCTGACAGGTGTCCCTAGAGAAGGAAATCTGGACACATAGACACCAGCGAGCGATGTGTGCACACAGGAGACGCCATGTGAAGACACGGCGAGAAGATGGCCATCCACAGCCAGGAGCAAGGCTCAGGAGAAACCAGCCCTGCCCACCTTGACCTTGGCCTTCTCGCCTCTAGCACTGACAGGAAATAACTGGGTTGAGCCACCAAGTCTTGGCACTTAGTTATGGCAACCTCAGCAAACTAATGCGGGGGCTGAAGTGTCAGGAAGTCTTTTTACTTTAAAACCTGTCAACAAGGCTGGGCGCGGTGGCTCACGCCTGTAATCCTAGCACTCTGGGAGGCCGAGGCGAGTGGATTGTTTGAGCTCAGGAGTTCAAAACCAGCCTGAGCAAGAGCAAGACCCTGTCTCTACTAAAAATAGAAAGAAATTAGTCAGACAACTAAAAATACATACAAAAAATTAGCCGGGCATGGTGGCGCATGCCTGTAGTCCCAGCTACTCGGGAGGCTGAGGCAGGAGGATCACTTGAGCCCAGGAGTATGAGGTTGCTGTGAGCTAGGCTGATGCCATGGCACTCTGAGCAACAGAGCAAGACTCTGTCTCCCAAAAAAAAACCTGTCAATAAGAATAAAAAGGCAAATTCGGCCAAATGTGAACCAGGCTCCAAGCTGGCATCTGGGGAAGCAGCTGCCGGCCAGGGCCCTTCCACTCTGGGTCCATCTGACACACAGGTGGGGCCAGTGCTTGAGCCAGCACATAGGCAGGACCCATCACGACGACACAGAGCCCTGGCCAGTGTGGAGGTGGCCGGCACAGCTTTAGAGGTGGTACCCTTGGGTGGCTACAGGCCCCACTATTCCCTTACCCCATTAGAAGGGGACAACCCTGACCAGTGAGGCCCTGAAGGCCAGAGTTGGGCCTGTCACTCCCCAGGAAACACCTTTTCTCTCTCCGAGGGGTCCTGAACCACCTGGAGTAGCCTGTACCAGGGCCAGTTCCAGGAGGTCGAGAGGGCTGCTGGCCGGGCACCTCCAGCCAGTGCTGACCTGGGAGGGGCAGGTGGAAGAAGCATGGCTGAGAGGCAGGAGACTCTCACCTGAGAGGTCAAAATGGTTGTGCAGTGTCCGGGAGCTGGTGCTTTCCGCTGCCTTCTCAAATGCCCGCCCAAAAAAGCTGTGGACACACAAGACATGTTGGGGGCCAGGCCACCTGCAACAGACCCTTCCCCGCTGCTGCCTCAAGACAGACGCCAGGGGTAGATGCTGCTCTACTTGGCAGCGCTGGTGGGCCTATGTGACAGACCCCCACGCGCAGCCCAGGACAAGGACAAGCTGCTTACTTCTTCCTGTCTGAGCTGTCGGTCTCTGGGGGGATGCCCACCATGGTCACCGTGCCCTGCTCGGCGTTCAGCGGGGCGGCCATCACCAGAGGCAGCAGCTTGCAGCGCCGGTTCTTTGTCTGTGGAGATGAAGGGCACCCAGGTAGGGCGTGGTGGGCCCAAGCACACCACTCAGCACCCTGAGCCCTGGCAGTGCCAAGCCACCCTGCTCCCCAAGGCCTCCAGAGGAGATGCTCTGGTCCTTGCACTGTGACGCCCAGGCTGTGACACCGTGTCCCTCGGGTTCCTTGTGCACTGGCCCTGCCCACTGCCCCATGGCTGCTCCTCGTAGGGGCTCTGCCCCACTGTCCCCTCCTACACCTCCTGCCGCAGCTGCCACCTTCCCCAGGAGGCCCCCCAACCCCCTCCTTTTCTCGCCCCATCCTCTCGTGGTGTGTGTCCCCACCTGAAACCCCCTGGCCTGCTTGTGTGCTCCCACAGGGTAGGGACTGAGCGTCTCCCTGACTGCTGTACTGGCGGCACCTATACTACAACCCAGGTGGCTGACCAATCTGATTTGTCCAGGATGCAACCCAGGCCAGCTGGTCCCTGGGACATCAGGGCCCAGCATGTGGTGGCTGCTCAATAAATGTCTGAGAAACGAATGGATTCTGTGAAGTGGATACTTGTTCACCCATTTTATAGACAAGGAAACTGAGGCTCAGGTCAAGTAATCTACCTCCCATCACACAACTGGTGAATGAGGATGGGATTTAAACCCAGCCTAGAGGACTTCAGAGCTCGTGTCTTGTCCCTCGTTCATCTTTTGACATCACCAGATTGACTTCACAGAGCATTTGTATCATCACTTTATTGGTTAGCTTAGCAGAATGAGAAAATGTCAACTTCCTGTCACATATTTCATTTGAAATGGCCCCCAGCATGAACCCTCATCCTCAAAGCACAGCAAGACTTTGATTATTGAAATGTGTGGACTGGCCCCTGCACAGTTGCAGCCAGGAAGAGCCCAGTGTCAGCTGGGGACGGACCCCTGCCTGAATGCCAGCTGAGCGAGGGTCTGCGCCAGGCCAACACAAAGAAGGGTGCTGGGCCACATGGAAGGCAAAGCCGCGCACAGAAAGTTAGCCTAGAAGACAAATTCAGCAAGTCTGTGCTATAACCAGCCCACTCTCCCTGACCTGCCACAGTGGGATGTGAGCCCCAGCCCCGTGTGCTCCACGCGGGCCCCTCCCTCCTCCTCCCACTAACTTGCTGTGAGAACTGGAAGGTGCCTAGGGGTCGGCTGAGGAAATACAGCTCTGAAAGAATAAAGGATTTCCCCAGACCTGGCAGCTGGTGGAC
This sequence comes from Indri indri, assembly GCA_004363605.1. Lineage (NCBI taxonomy): Eukaryota > Metazoa > Chordata > Mammalia > Primates > Indriidae > Indri > Indri indri. The sequence goes on from RJWJ010025236.1 coordinate 11,197, forward strand.
GGCCACCTCAAGGCCAGCATCTAACACCCAGTCTGGGGCACCCTCCTGCACCGATGGCACCCCCCACGTGGCTCCTCACCGAATACACAAAGGACTTGAGCAGGTGCCGGCTGAGCAGGCTCAGGGACGCCGGCTTGCAGAACAGCGCGACATCTGGAGTGCCCTGGGGAGGGAGAGAGAAGGTCAAAGGAGGCTACCGGCAGGCGTGGCCTGGCCCCGTGCGCCCGCGGGGAGCCTGACCTCCGTGAGGGAGCAGTAGAGGAAAGGCCCCTGGGAGATGACGAGGTTGGTGCAGAGGCAACTGGCGATGGTCTGCTGGGTGGCTCGCAGCTGCTTCTTGGCGAGCTCCAGGCCCACGTACAGCTTGTCCAGGTTACTCCTGCAAAGGGGCAGACACACGGCTTTGGCGTTGTTTGTTGAAGATGCATGGTTCCTGGTTCAGGAGGGGGTCTGGGGATAACAGTTGATCTTCTCTCCCTTCTGAGTTCCTTTCAAGTGAAAGAAAGGGATGAAAAATGCACAAACCCACAGCGATGTAAACAAGAGGTGAGGAGGGATGTCGGCATCAGAACAGAGACACCGAGAGCCAACAGAGGGAAGACCCCGCAGCGGAGGGCCCAGGAAGGTGCCTGCAGGCCTCTGACGTAGGAGGATGGGGGACCCTCTCCCACCGACAGACTTTTACTCTTTCCCCCAAAAACGGAGGGTTCCCCTCTGAACACATGGAATGAACCCTCTCTGGAGAAGCAGGGTCCTTAAGCAAAGCCTCTGTGCCCCACAGTCAGGAGTCCCAAAGTGTCATAGTCAGTGCCCCACCCAACAAGATGAAGCAATCAATGTCTTTCAGGCAGCAAGCTGTGCCCCGACACCCAGGGCAGTTTGTTTGTTGGATTATTGATTGATTGATTGAGATGGGATCTTGCTCTGTTGCCCAGACTGGAGTACAAGTGGCTCACTACAGCCTTGAACTCCTGGGCTGAAGTGATCCTCCTACCTTAGCTTCCAAGTACCCAGAACTGCAAGTGTGCCCCACCATGACTGACTAATTTTTCTTCTTCTTTCTTTTTTTTGGGGGACAGAGTCTTGCTTTATTGCCCCCGTTAGTGTGCAGTGGCGTCATGATAGCTCACTGTAACCTCAAACTCCTGGGCTCAAGTGATCCTCCTGCCTCAGCCTCCTGAGAAGCAGGGACTACATGCCTCCTAAAAAGTCAGGGAAACAAAATTCACAAATGAGCATCAGAGAAGTACCAAGGTCAAATCTCCTCAAAGTCACTATCAGAAAAAAGAAAACAGGAGCAAAATAACATCTCTCTGGACAATGACAGTACACCAGTGTCAAAGGCGCAGATCCCAGGGTGAACTCACTTTTTGTCAGACCCAAACTAATTAGAGCCAGGAAAGCATAAAGCCAGAAAGCTCCTGCTTGCATGTCTGAGATAAGACTGTCTTGAGGACTTTCTAAAACAACCCTACAAGAAATCCCTTCTGTGGGACTGCAGCAATTCAGATAAGATGCTCTGGAAATAACACCTGTCCACTAACGGCACCTCTGCCAATGAACTCGTGCCAGCTCTGGCTTTGAGTCTCTGAAACCAATGAACTGTGTTTCCAGCCAGCTTGTGCAAACTTCTCCTTTTGCCAACAGAAGATTCCCTCCCCTCTTCGGATGCACATGTGGCGTGCCGTAGCCATGCATCCCAGGTTACAATCCTCTTTTCTAATTCCTGAATAAATCCAACATACTTGGAGACATTTTTCTATGTCTTTTTTTAGTTTGACATTAGAAAGACATGCCAAAAAAAAAAAAAAAGAATCAAAACTGTCACATTTTATTTCAAAACAAGCTAAAATACGTGGAAAAAGTAATGCAGGACATCTTAGGAAGTGAGATAAGAAAGGATTAGAAATAAAAGAAAAATAAGGCCAGGTGCAGTGGCTCACACCTGTAATCCCAGCACTCTGGGAGGCTGAGGCAGGGGGATCACTTGAGGCCAGGAGTTCGAGACCAGCCTGAGCAAAAGCAAGACCTCCGTCTCTACTAAAAATAAAAAAATTAGCCGGGTGTGGTGGCGTTCACTTGTAGTCCCAGCTACTCGGGAGGCTGAGACAAGAGGATCGCTTGAGCCCAGGTTGAGGTTGCCGTGAGCTGTGATCACAACATGGCACTCTAGCCTGGGTGACAGAGTGAGACTCAAAAATAAATAAGTTAAACAAAGTGAGAAACGAAGAGGAAACAAGAAGAAACACAAGAGGAATAAACACAACAAATAATGCTTTAAGAGACACAGAAGGTGAAAAAAGAAGAAAATTTTAAAAATCGGAAAGAAAAAAGAGCTGGAAAGGATTGAGAGAAAGCGAGGAGAGCTGAAGAGGGCAGGCAGCGTGTTGCATGCACCCTGCTCTGGCACTGGGATTCTGATTCCCATGAGCAGTTTCTGAAGGACACAGTCACTCCCATGCCCTGGGGTCCCCGAACCTGCATCCCTGGACAGTGTGAGGCTGAGGACCAGTGGTGGCCCCCTGGGGATGGCAGCCCACAGCAACACCCAGTACCTGGAGAGACTGTCCAGAGCCTGGATGAAGTGATCTGTCCCTGAGCCGTCCTTCTCAGGATTCTCCATCAGAGACATGGTGGCAAAGACCACATCGCTGGCCAGGAACTTATGCTTGAACCCAAAGTGAATGCTGAAAGTCTGCACGCGCATGTCCTTCATCCTGTCACCGGAAGAAGCAACGTGGCTGTCACCCTCAACTAGTGAGCTCTTGCCCCTCGGCCAGGCCAGCAGGCACACTAATGTCCCTTACCAGCCCCCTCTGACACTCCCAGCACAAGCATTCTGCTCAGAGAACGAGGCAGGTCAGAATGCCCAGAACACCAGCTTGCAGCACAAAGTGGCCGAGCGCCTACTTGTCCACAGCTGCTCAGCTGGCCGGGACAGAGTCAGCCTGTCTGGCCAGGGGCTGTGTGGGGTCCTGTCCTGTGCCCCAGTATGCCAGCTAGCAGGGCAGCCAGGGTCTCTAGCAGTCCCTGAGGACCTGGTCATGCAGAACTCGCCTGAACCTGGCCCTAGGAGCTGGTTTCCTGTCTCCAGCGAGGAAGGGGCTGGGTGGACCTCACAGGTTGATACCATAGCCTCAGGATTTAAGGATCCTAAACCTCCTGGGCATTTTAAAGAGTCCTATTTTCAAGCCTAAAAGAACTAAAACTTTAGGAATGGCCACAGTCAGATAATGCTCACTTGTACATTCCGGGATTTTCTGTATTACCTTAGGAGCATTAAAGCAGAAGCCTTCACTTTAAAGCTAAATCCAGAAAAATGTGTGCTTACCCAAATTTAGTAGCAGACTCTTCAATCATTTCTCGCAAATTCTCCTTTAAGGAGATGTCCATGGACTGGAACTTCTGCTTCACCTGTTTCAGGGGAAGCCTGGAAAGACAGAGCGAGCCCAGGCACGTGAATGAGATCACGCAGCCCCAACAGGATGGAAAGTGCCCCGAAGACCAGGGCAAATGAGGATGCCCCAGCACGTGTGTCGAGACGATACTCCAGGATCCGGGGTGCTTTTGCATTTATGGCAGAACAGGCAGCAGCTGCATTTTACAACCAAGTTGGTCAAACCAAAGCGGAGGGTCTCTTCCCTTGGGGGTAGATGGGGCCAGGAGGTCACTCACCCCATGTCCGCCAGGAACTCCTGGAGCCGCTTCTGCCCATGCACAGACCAGAGCTTGAACCTGGCCGCAGTGTAGCTGGTGTTGCACAGGCTGTCGTGGAGGGACCAGTGCTGGTAGAGTGCCAGGCAGAGGCTGGGCCTGCGGTCAAGGAGCACGTGGTACCCCCTGAGCCCGCCCCACAGGGACCCATGACTGGCAGCACTTGGAGCCACCATCTTCCCTGCCCATCCTCCAGTCGTTTCCTTTCCACCTGGCGTCCTGGAGTTTGGACCTCAGCTCCCTGACTCCCTACCTCTTCCTCAGTCACTCCGCGCCATGGTCCCCCGAGTACGCCCCACCCCAACGCGTCAGGAGGGCTCCCATGCACCATGGCCCTTTTCTCCAATTGCTTGGCCAGCACCATGGTCAGCTCTGGCTCCTTCCCTAGGCTCTCATGGGCACCTCACTCCTGATGTGCCCACACTCGTGTCCTCCCCAGCTATCCCAATGCAGGGACAGCTCTATCCTTCCATGGCTCCACCCAACCGCTCACAGCCACTGCTGCAGTCTGGCCCAAGCTACCACCATGTGTCCTCGGGATGGCTGTGACCATTGCCTCGCCCCCACCTACTGCTACTGGGCAGCCACGGGACCTTTTAAAATGCTGAACTGGTCACTCTGAGACCTCCCACTGCCTTAGGCTCACAAGGTCACACACTCCAGCCTCCTTTGTGCCTGACCCCGACCACCTTGTCTGCTTCACCAGCCCTCCCCGTGCCCACTGCAGCCCCCACTGCCCCGGGTGGCTGAGACTCGGCATGAGATGTGGCCTCCCCCTGGTCTTTGCTGGGCACTCCGTCAATGCCCCACGTTCTGCTCAGAAACGACGCACTCCATAATTACAAATTGCCTTACTTCTTTCCCGACTCACTGAACTGCCACCCTGCACGGGCAGGCCCCATGTGGATGCACCACGAGTGTCTAGCAGTTCGTAGGGACGTGCTGGAAAAGGGTGATACTTCCAAACCCAGCTCTGGCATTTGGGAGCCACAGCCACACAGACAAGCTGGGGCAGCACCCTACAGCCCTCCTCTGGAAACGTCCCGTCCCACACCTGCTGCCCCTCCTGGGGTCCTGGTAGCCACAGTCACGCCACTTGCATACACGTCATCCACAGGGGACATGGGCTAGGGCTCACAGAGGGTAACAAAGCAAACAGTGCCTGCTGAGCAGAACATCGGAGGCAGGGGTGCTGTTTGCACCCCTCAGGCCGAGCTGCAAGGATACTCGTACTCAAAGGAGACCCGCGTGCAGTCCACGGAGAGGGTATTCTCCTCGTCCTCATTCCGGTGGTTGTGCCGGGACACGTGGCGTTGCAGGATGCCGACATCAGTCACATATTTCATCCTGAAAAGCATTGCAGGCCTGGGACTGGGCTCCCTCCGCCCTTGGGGCCTCCCCACCCTTTGGGTGGGCCTGTGTAAGGACCCAGGAGGCTCGGCCACCTTCTGCATAGAAACCAAATGGCCGGGAAACGCGACCTGACAGCTGGGATGGCTGGCCTCTGTCCTCACCCACCTCTTGTCCTCTCATCTGATGCTTCCTGGGGGTCCGTACTGCGGAGGCCAGGGCCCCGCCCGCCAGCCCACACAGGCAAGTGGAGAGACCCCGTCCATGGCAGGAACCACAGCAGAATGTGCAGACTCTAGACTGCACAGGAAGTGCTACCGAGCACAGTGGCAGTGGGCAGGCCCCACTCCAGTCCCAAAGTGCCTCAGACCAGGATGGTGCCAGCAGGACCTCACCTGGGGACAGCACGGGCCAGGGTTGTGCCTGGCACTGCACACACCATTCTCTCTGGACCCTAAGTTATCTACGTGCAAATCCCAAACTACTGTTAACAGAGGAGGGGACTGAGGCCCAGCAGGGCAGTGGGCTGTGCCAACGTGACATGTCTGGGCAACGGTCCCAGATCTGAGGCTCCACAGGCCACACTGCAGGACCCAACGGGGGCAGGGCAGGGAGGCAGGAAACAGAAGGCATGGAGTGCAGTGCCCAGGCAGAAGCTGTGCCGGGTGACAGCCTGGAGACATCTGTATGGTCCCCCAGGAGGGGGTGAGCATCACGTGGTCAAGGTCCTTTTTGGTTCCCTAGAGGTCACCAGAGGAGCTCCCCCCAGCATTCGAGTTCTGGGGCAGCCAGACCTTCTTAAAGTGCTCTCCAGCCCTCCCCTTGCCTTTGGGATAAAACCCACATGCCCCGGCTTGGGCGCCCACCCCCTCCTCCTGCCCGCCCTACCTGTGCCCACCTGCCCCCGCCCCACTGCACAGGCCACACCCCGGCACCCACATTGAAGGGTGCCGAGAGGCCATGCGTGCTCCTTCCTGCCACCGCTGGCTCCACCTGGTGGATGAAGAGGCCACACATGGCCACAGCAACTCTGCCAAGGTCCGGGTCCTTAGCCCTTCCTCAGCGACAATGGCTCCAGGCCAAGGAGGAGCCAGCACCCTCCTTTCGAATAAGACCGCATGGTGATCCTGTGGCAAACTCAGGCCGTTGCTAGGCTGTACCCCAGAAGTAGGGGGAACGCGTCCTTACTGGGTGATCTTGTCGTGCACCCACTGGTCCGTCAGTCCAACGATGGCCCACCTACAGGGAGAGAAGGCAATGGAGCTGGCCTGCAGGAGCAAGGCATGGAGCGGTGGCCGGAGCTGGGTACTCCCGGGAGCATCCTGCCGGGGGGGGCCAGACCCTGGCCCGCGCTCAGACAGGTGGCCAGCCCCCTCTCGGTGGAAAGGTCAGAAGGTCAGCTCGGGGCTCGTGGTGCAGTGTCTGCCACCATGAAGGCTTTAAGCACTCACAGGAGGGAAATCTCTCAGGACCAGGACATCGGTGGTGATGTGGCCAGCCCTTCTGCCTGCCCCCAGGCCCACTCTATCCTCACCCTGCCTGAGCATCCCCCGGCCCCAACACTCAAATGGAGTCTGTGCTCAGCTGCTGGCGGCCCCGGCACCACCTCACCATCACCCGCCCCAAGCATGGCGGACCCTAGTCCCATCAGCATGTTTGTCCTGCAGTGTAACAGGTGGGGTGCAGAGTAACATCTTTTAAGCCTCTGGAGAACCTTCAAAAGTCCCATCTCCAGGCTCATCTTTTATCGATGAGACCCCAAGCTGTGGCTGGCCCCCAGCAAGAGTGCCCCAGGCCCTGGCTGTGCTCAGTTGTGCCAGGTCGCCAGGCACTGGCCTTCAAGACCTCCTCCGGGCTCATAGCTGAGAGCAGCAGGGGACACCCCGTGCACACTGAGGCAGGGAGGCCCTGGGAGGTCCTCTGTGGGGGGCAATGGGTGCCCCAGCACCCCCATCGCATCTCCCAGTGCAGCGTGCCTCAGAGGGACCTCTTCGGAAAATGCCAGCGGGGCTGTCTTCCCTGACGGACCCCACCTTGTCCCAACCTTCCTGCATGTGCGTTTTTGAGTCATGTTGTTTTACATTTGTTCTTGTGTTGTTTCTGGGGTTTCCTGAAATCACCGCTGAACTGATAGGCTTGTAGTGGGGGGGCTGTGGAGGACGCCACAGAGCACACAGCAGGTGCTCACTGAAGGCACCTGTTCCACGATGCTGCGTGTGTAGAACGACATGGCAATTGCTGGCTGGGCGTGAGAAGTACAATGCTACACCCAAATGGCTCAAGCCAACAGCCAGAGATTAGAACTTGGGGCCTCTCTCCTGCCTGGCAGACCCAGCTCTCCACTTTCCACCTGCTTCCTTTAATAGGACCATTCAGGCACCCATCCGTGCACTTAAAGTGACCACGCCCTATTGCCTATACACACTGCTCATTGCCACCTGCATCTCCCTCTGCCTGACCCTCATTCCTGCCTTGATGACCTGGGGGTGGAAGACTGCCCTCTTGACTCATAGCACCCTCCCTGCCCAGGATCTGTAAGTAAAAATCTTTGATCTTGTTTCCTGTTGTGGCTTATTGAATTTGTGCCTTCTGTTGGAAGAACCAGGGGCTGCCCCAGGCTGAGTTTTCCCCAGAACACCAGGAAGAACAAAGGGTCGGGCTCCCGACATAGCTGGATACGGGTCAGACAAGAGCCACAGGGCGTCTGCCAGTATGAACAAGTGTCCCGTGTGAGGGACCCTGGTCACAGGTCGGACAACTAGGCATCAGACCACTCACCAGGCACCAGAAGTATCCCGTTAAAGCCACACCGAGAACACCGCATCCTGCTCCCTTCGTTTCCCACAAGGGCAGGGTTGCCAGCCACTCTGGTGTGAGGGGCTCTTATAATTGTGCGTCGCTGCTACAGGACTCCTACCTGACCTTACTGCCGGACGCTCTATGTGAGACCCTGACCCCTACCCTGGACGTGGGGATTGTTACTTCCACATCACGGAGGAGAATCTGAGGCTAAGAGGATGGAGCGACCCGGCCGAGGACAGTCGGGAGCACACAGCCAGGCACCAGCTCGCAGTCCAGGAAGGAGGCCTCAGGCTAGCAAGGACCCACTGGCTGGCAGCCTCACATTGAGGCGATGACAGAGCACCCCGGGCCTAGCGGTTGCCTCACGCCAGCCCCCCAGATCCTCCAAAGCCCCAATTCTGCACAGACCACAGACTGCATATGGTCAGAGCTGGCGGGGCCTCATCAGGCGGTCACGTCACAGAGACCAGGACGCCCAGCAGAGTGCGGAGGTAGAGGAGCGAGGCTGGAACTGCACTCTTCCCTCAGAAAGACTCTGTAGACTCCATTTCTAGACCCACCCACATTGATAATGACCAGCCAAGGCCTCCTTGTCTGTGTGCCGAGCACCCAGCCGACAGCCCACACAGCAAACTCAGAGGCAGGAGGGTTCTTGCTGTATCAAGTTTCACCACATGCCTAGGCCACAAGGATGCCTAGCAAGGGCTGCCCTGTTCAAACTTCACACTCCTGCCACCTGAATTTGCCAAGCACAAGGCAAAATTAGGCTACACCCAAGCTGCACCTCTCACCCTCTGCACCCTCTGACGCCCACATCTGAGTCGCGTGAAGCCCCCAGAGCCTCACACTTAGCAAGACCAGGGTCGTGCACACTCCCAGAAAGGGGTTATGTCTGATGCTCCTGGTGGGGACAAGGGAGGTGCCCTCCCTGCAGGACAGAGCTGCTCAAGTGGCACTGACCTAGGCTGGGCGGCAAGACTCCCAATGTAGATGCTGCAGGGGCTACGTACCACAGCATGTCGTTCAGGTCCTTGGACATCATCCATGCCAGGTCAAACATCACCATGGCCGACTGCAAGGAAGCAGAGAAAAGCCTGAAGCCAAGGGCAGCTTTGATAGTGGAGGGACACACACCAGGGCCAAGCCATGCACACGGGGACACTGGAAATATGGTACTCAATGTTCAAGGTCCCAGGGTCAAATTCTAAATATAGGATGTTTTATTGGAAACTTATTTTCCAGGCTTCCTTAAGGCCCTGAACTCTGCTCAACACTAACAGAGTCAACAGAGTAGGTTTTCTACACTAAATTCTATTCTGTAAAACACATACACTGATGTGCTGTTATAAGCCAATAGAGTTCTTTTTTTTTTTTTTTTTTTTTGAGATCAAGTGTCACTCTGTTCCCTAGGCTAGAGTCCTGTGGCGTCAGCCTAGCTCACAGCAACCTCAAACTCCTGGGCTCAAGCGATCCTCCTGCCTCAGTCTCCCAGATAGCTGGGACTACAGGCATGCGCCACCATGCCCGGCTAATTTTTTCTATGTATTTTTAGTTGTCCAGATCATTTCTTTCTGTTTTTAGTAGAGACGGGGTCTCGCTCTTGCTCAGGCTGGTCTCGAACTCCTGAGCTCAAAGGAATCCACCTGCCTCGGCCTCCCAGAGTGCTAGGATTACAGGCGTGAGCCACTGCGCCTGGCCGCCAATAGAGTTTTATCTTCTTGCACAGAGATTAATACAGACTCACTCTGTATTTCTGATGACGAACAAAAATAATAGCTGCTGTTCTTTGAGCACCTGTTGGGTGCAAGGGACCGTCTTAACAATTGCCTCTGAAGTAAGGATTATTCTCTTCACTTTATAGAGGAAGAGGAATTTAAAGCCCGGAGACGCTGTAACACCTGCCCAAGGTCACAAAGTGGGCAACTGTGGAGCTCAGATTCAAACCAGGCTTTTGTGGCTCTAAAACCTATGCTCCTTCCTCAGGTTTTAGGATGCTGATCCCTGGAGTCAGAACTTTTGGGGGAGTTACACCTATTCTCACTTACTGACGTCCCATGATATTCATACTGCTCGTAGTCAAAGAGGATGTCTCTTCTGTAATGACATAAAACGCAAGTCTTCAACAGGAAGCAGCAGTACAGGAAGCCAAAACATTTGGAAAAATGCTAAAACTTGACAGTATTTGAAGAAATGCAAATTAAATCATGCTACTACTTGTTTTTACTTATTGACTCTTTAGCAGGAGGTATACGTACAATGCCAGGAAGCCAACAGAAACCACATGTGGTAAGGTATGACATAAAGTGGTGTAGTTCCAGAATCCCACTTCTGAGAAATTATCCCAAAACCACAATTCAAAGAAACAAGCAAGACAAAACTTGCCGTGTGCTGTTATTCATTGCAGCCTTATTCGTAATGACAAAAATACTAGAAATAACCGACATTTCAAAAAGAAGGAAAATCGCCAATTAAGTACTGTGCACTTTAGAAAGGCTGGTCAGAATTATCTAAAACGGTTATATAAAGTAGAACAATGCAAAGTCACATGCATTTTTGATTATGTAAAATAGGCACAAGTCTGGATAACCCAGGAAGGGAAATCCAAATGCAGAATCTCTTTGAATTAAGCAGTGAGATTATGGATTATTTTCACTTTTCTTTCCTCACGCTTCCTGAAATGGTTTCGCATTGTCCTCCTATGAGGGGGTGGCCTTCCCTGCCAAGGCCAGCTGGCGGGATTGCACATCCGCAGTGGGAATGGGCGGGGGGCGGGGGGGTAGACATTGGCTGGATGGCCCCATGAAACTTTCCAAGACGGATCCACGGATCCAGCAAGGAATTCCCCCGAGACCCACCTCAAGGGCACTGCTGCACCTTCACCTCAAGCTAGAATAACTTTTCCGATATTTTCACTTTAAAGCACTTCAATTTTTTTTACATTTCCAATAGGAAGAAGAATTATGGATGACTCAGTTTCCTTTTCATGCTTTTGTTCTATGAAATATTTTACATAATTGGCATCATAGAATTTGTAAATAAAAATATCTACATCTGAAAAACCCAGTAAAAATAAAGAGCCAGGGGCCGTGGCCCCTAACAGATGGCATGTACGTGGGAGGCCACAAAGGCCTGTCCTGTCACTCTTGGGACCAGAGGGCAACCCAGAGCTCTTCCCCAGTACAGCAGTCACATGGTCGCCCCTGGAGCTACCAGCCCAGAGGTTCTAAACTACTAATAAATGAATTATAGGATATAAGAAAACAGGTGTCAGTGGCACCACAGACTCCAGGGCGAGGGGGCTCCTGGTGCCAGGAGCTGCTTGACCTGCAAACTCACCTCCGGGCCTCCCACTCTCTCCGCTGCCGCCGCCTCCTGGTTTGCTCCACTATCTCCTGGCATGGGGACAAAGAGAACAGAAGGTGGAGCAAACATGCCACGGCCTGAGAAGGTTCCAATCTGGCAGAAGCCACTGGGGCTCAGAAGGAGAACATGGTCATCCCCACATCCCGAGTGCACCTGTTCCCGGGAAAGGGAGGAGGTCAGGCAGGGGCGCCGGGACTCCTGCTCCCCCGGCGCTGCAGACACCATGGACAGAAGGGGCTGAGGCTACCCCCATATCTGTCCATTCCATCCGGCCACTGCTCACAGCACCATGGGATCTGGGGTAAACCCACACTCCCCTCGCACCAGCTTCCCCATCGGGATTCACGAGAGCTGATATTTCTTGCATTCTACTGTGTGCTAGCAACTATTCCGACTCTACATGCACCATCCATTTCATCCTCAAGACAAAGGCATGGGATAGGGTGGTGGTTCTAAAAATCCATGGTCCTGAGACTTCTGCTTCCGGGAAGTAGAGTAGATGTATTTTTCCCTACACGTCCACTAAATATACCTACAACCCCTGGATGTTATAGAAAAACCAAATTAAGCAAGACTCTGAAAGGCAGAGGTAAAGGCAGACCAGTTAGGGACTCTGGGACCTGAGGAACGACATGGCAGTATATTCCCCCGGGTTTTCTTTTTGGCTCATATATCCCAGGTTTGGGACTGAGGAAGCCAACGAGCCGGAAACACCAACAAAAAAAATCCCATTTAGCCAAAGGACCAGGAAGGAACAGCCTAGACAGAAAACTATTAGGCAATAACTACTCCAGCCAACACCTCTGAAACCACACCCACCCACCCGGGCAAAGGCAGAGTGAGAGCCTAGACAACCCCATTTGCAAAGCTGTAACAGGCACCCCAACCCTCTGCCCGGCGGTGTCAGAGGAGCCAAGGAAGGAGCCGACTTACACTCCCACTGGTGGGTGACAAGCACACACTCCAACCCTGCCCCAACGGTGGGGTAGCCTGGACTTCCACCTCCCCCAGTAATGAGGCACGCCTTCCCCTCCCTGCTGAGGGGGTTAGAGTGGCAAGGCAGGGAGCCTGGACCTTCACTGCCCAGTGGTAATAAGGTGTCACTCCTTCAGTGTTAATGGAGGCCACGTGGGGAACCTGAACTTCTACCTCCATCCAGTGCCACCACCTGCTCCTTGGCAGAGTAGTGTCAGAGTAAGGCAGCTAAAGCAGAGGATTTAAATAAGACCCAGACTCTCATAATAGGATACAAAAACATCCAGGTTTCATTCGAAAAGCACTTATCATGCAAAGAATAAGGATGATCTCAAACTAAATGAAGAAAGACAGCCCACAGATGCCAACACCAAGATGACAGACCGTTAGAATGAGCTAACCAAGATTTGAAAGCCACCACTATAAAGTCGATTACAAATATGACTCTAACAAATGGCAAATGGGAAGTCGCAGCAAAGAAACAGGAGACATAAAGAAGGGCCAAATGGAAAGTTTAGAAGTGAAATTGAAAGTTGAAAAATACAACTGGAATGTTAACTCAGTGAACAGGTTCGGGAGCAGAACAGAAAGGACAGAGGAAAGAATCAGTAAACTGGCAGATAGAAAGATTGAAACTAAGCAGACTGAACAACAGAGAGAAAACAGACCAAAAAAAAAAA